>JAKCPI010018187.1:0-22197 GCA_023213315.1 Euborellia annulipes | reverse complement strand
TTTTTTTTTTTTTAATTGTCTTGTTTTCCTCTTGTTTTGTTTTCTTCTTGTTTTTGTTTTTGTTTTCTTCTTGCTTTGTTTTTGTTTTCTTCGTATTGTGTTTTTGTTTTTTATTGATGTGTTTTAGGATTCTATTTATTTATTTATTTTTTATTTGGCCCGTTTATTACTATGTGACTGTTTTGTATTACTTTGGTTTTGTTTTTATATTGCTTTGTTTTTGGGGTAAGGGTTTTTTTTTTTTTTTTTTTTTTTTTTCTTTATTATTTTTTATTTATTTATGTATTCATGTACTTTTATTTTTTGCTGCTTTCTGTTTGTATCACTTTTGTAAAATGTATGCATAAAAATTGTTAAAAAAAAAAGAAATTGTAAAGCCGAAAGGTTAAAAAAAAAAAATGTAAAAATTTGTGAGACCCTATGGCTAGCAAGGCTAAAGGGTAAATAAAAAAAAAAAAATAGATTTAAAATTAATAAAAAAGGTAGCAAAGGGGCTTTTATTAAAAAGCAGCCCCTTGGATCTTTTGAAACAGAAAAGTTTAAAAAAAACGTAACAAACTTTTTTTTACCAAATGTTAAAAAGTGAAAGTTGTAGAGTGGTGGTATTATATATATATATATATTTATTTTTGTAACTCGTCAATCAACTTAACAAAAAAAAAGGGGGAGGGGGGGAATAAATTTAATTAAAAGCAAGATAATGAAAAAAAAAAAATAAAATATAAAAAAAGAGTATAATTTATTATTTAAAAGAACAAAATGCAGGTGAAGGGATTAAAAATTAATTAATAGGTCAAGTCAATCGACGGTGGTCTCTGCTTCTTCACTTTAATTCAAAACTTGTTTATTTTATTTTTTCCAATGATTAGATCTAAGAAAAGCGAGAGAGAAGAAAATAAAGAAGGGTTAACAAGTGCCAAAAGATGGATGGGTGGCCTTTGAATTATTTAAATATTTCAAATAAACCGCAAGAATGTAATGTTCTAATACTATTTCGACAAGAAAACCAAAAGTTAACGATTCTTTAATGTTTGGAAATAATTAACGATCAGTTAACTAATGCGTCCTTAAAAAAAAAAAAAAAAGAATAAAATGACTGGAGCATCGCAACCGGCTGACCTGATTAAGAGTTAATCAGCTCTATTCTCTAAAAACAGACGTTAAAATTTAAAATAAACAAATGGATGTTAAAAAGTAATGTAAGCGTTAAAAAATGCTATTCAAAATCACTTCTTTGCCTCAAATAGCTATTCTGTAAACAAAAACTTTAAAGCCAAAGCGTTAACATTTAGTAAATAGTGTTAAAAATTAATGTCATGTCTAGAGGGTGGCTTTAATATTTTAACGTCGTGTTTAAAATAAAAATGGCGTCTTTAACCTAAAAAGTAAGGTAATGATTTTGATAGCTTTGAAATAAAAGCAACATGGTAACAGGTGAAGGCTAGGCTCTTGGCAATGAGAAAAATGACTTTTTAGAGTGTTTTCTCCGAATATTTCGAAGGCATTTAATAGCACTTCTTCATCAGCGGCTGTACAAATAAAATAAAATAAATAATTAGAGTGAGTTTATACATATTTAAATATAGAAATCAAAATTAACAATGTTATTATACCTCACTCTATTTCCACATACTAGTTAAAATTTCGGAGCGAAACGTCTGAGAGGCAGATCTGTGCATGATAACCAGCCCTCGCAAGCAATAAGGCGTCAATGACAAATAATTTACTTAATTATATCAAATAGGTGGCTCAAATCAAACGAAAGGTCAATGCATCGAGATTTAAATAGATTAATATATTTGTTATCAAAAAAAAGAAATGCCATTGAACAGATGGAAAAATAATTTAATAAATTATTAGATAGAAATAAAATAAAAAGAAAAAAAAGAGAATATGAAGAGGTTTTTCAAAGAGTCTTGCTATATTCAAAAGCACATCAGTACGGCTGTCAATTATAAAGTAGACACCGAAGGCTTGTCGGGTGACATAAAAGCATTGTTGGCCTCGTAAATTATTTCAATTAATATCTTAAAATTTTTATTTTTATTTCTATCTAATAATTTATTAAATTATTTTTCCATCTGTTCAATGGCATTTCTTTTTTTTGATAACAAATATATTAATCTATTTAAATCTCGATGCATTGACCTTTCGTTTGATTTGAGCCACCTATTTGATATAATTAAGTAAATTATTTGTCATTGACGCCTTATTGCTTGCGAGGGCTGGTTATCATGCACAGATCTGCCTCTCAGACGTTTCGCTCCGAAATTTTAACTTGTATGTGGCAATAGAGTGAGGTATAATGACAATGTTAATTTTGATTTCTATATTTAAATATGTATAAACTCACTCTAATTATTTATTTTATTTTATTTGTACAGCCGCTGATGAAGAAGTGCTATTAAATGCCTTCGAAATATTCGGAGAAAACACTCTAAAAAGTCATTTTTCTCATTGCCAAGAGCCTAGCCTTCACCTGTTACCATTCAGATTACTTGGCACGCCACATCCTTTTGTATAAAAGCAACATGTTAACGTCGCTGTTAAAACTTTTTAAGCTTTTAACGCTGATTGTTTTTACATTACTTTTTAACACCCATTTGTTTATTTTAAATTTTAACTTCTCTTTTTAGAGACCTGATTATCTCTTAATATGTTTTTAATTTAATAAGAATAATTAAAACAACATTAATACAATTTAGAGGTTAGAATTTCGATCTTTAGTTTAAGATGCGCGTCTCGAAAAACCGTTAGAAGACGATTCAGTACCGAGTTACTCGAGGCGGCAAGAGATGGCGTTAGTTTTTCCCATAGGAATACAAGGGATTTATTCCATTTCATTTGAAAGTTTCCAGCTAATTAATTAAGGGTAGAAAATTAATTATTTTTTAACACAATGATTACTAATTTAATTATCTATAAGATGTAGAGCGAATTTTTTAAAAATATCTCTTATTTAATGCGATTAATCTAAAAAAATCTGGTGTGACTGGCGCTATATTATCAAAATGATAGATATTGTCCGTCTGTTTGTCTGTCACGCTCTGTTTAGACCACTTGGAAACGAAATTTTATATGCCTAAAGTGGATTACAGCAAAATTATTTTTGCCCCCGAAATTCTTGTAACTTTTTGAGTTATTCATTGTTCATATTATGATTTCTCCAAAAAGATGAAAAATCAGTTAATTAATTGTAATAAAATAAAATATTAATAAAATCTCTCAAATTAAAAATTATAAAAATTGTTATATAATTAAATGTTATAAAGGAAGAAGTGAATAAAGGAGTTTGTCGATTCAATATTCCTTTGCCAATTGGCTAAACGAAAAAAGACAACTAAAATTAAAGGAAAATAACATGAGTATGTTTAGAAAAATTAAATATGACAGAGGAAGAATTCTATAAATCAAACAAAAGATTTTTTTTTAATCTATAATAGTTTAGAAGATTATAAAAAAGATATCTTTCATCATTTTGAATCAAATATGGATATCTGTGTATACACAGCCTGTAGGAATACACGTAAAGTTAAAAATCTGGTGTGACTGGCGCATAGCACACAACTTTCTCTTACCTTCGGTAATCGAAAGTTGTGTACTGTGCTTGTCACACCAGATTTTTTGTGTCGACATATATTTAGTTCCCGACAGTACGAAACATATGAATTCAGATGTAAAATTTATAAGTATGGGAAAATATTTATATTTTGTTACCATGGCAACCATTTCTCCTATCTTCCCTATGAAATACAAGAGTAAAGTGGTCTTCAGAAGATTTTAATTGCAAAATGAGAATATACATATTAAAGAGAATCTAAAAAATAATTGATTTTTGAATTAAAAAAAAAATCGTTGGAGCAAATTTTGAGAAAATCGAAAAAAACTGAAAAAGTACATCAGTAAAGTACTAGTACTCTTTGGCCGATTTTGAATAAAAGCTTATTTTTCCGGTCCCGGGGGGTGTTTAACTTAAATATAAAATTTCAACCTCGTAGCTCAATTCCTTCATGCTTAAAATTGAACACACACACACACCCACCCACACACACACACACACACAGACAGACCATGTCGCGAAAACCACTTTTTTGGATTCAGGGGACCTCAAAACGTGAAGATCCATCAAAATCTCGACATCGAATTTTTGACATGAATCCAATACTTTCTCTCTATATATATATTACATATATACATAGGTAAGAGAAAGTAAAAAAAAAATTTATTTTTTCAAAAATAAAAAAAAGGGCTTCTATAAGTTGTAGAAAATTTAAATAGATTTAATTTAAAAAAAAAAATTGAGGTCGATAGCTTCAAAATTGTGGCCGCTGGAAACTCCCAAAATTAGCACCCCGAGACGCGCACCTTAAAGAACGTTTAAAAGGCCAATATCATTAAAGAGACGAATTTATTTTTTATCCAGCTCCACGCCTTCGTCATCTCATAGATCTTTGGCCGAATGACAGAACAAATTGAAAAACATTTTTCTTGACAGTCTAACAATAATGCTTTGAATATTAATTATAACCGTTTGGCTATTGATGGCCTATCCCATGGGGACGGCGCGGCGACACGTGCCCTATATCTTCCAAGAACCAGTCTGGTAACCTTCTTCTTGCCCAGATGGTCATAAAAAAAATAAAAAAACATTTGCTGTTTTTTCTTTAACATACAGACACACACGGATATCCCGTTGAGAGATAGCTCTTATCGCTAGGTGACTAATTAAGATGGGTGACCGCCAATCGGCTTTCGTTGATTCGGATAAGGAACAAGAATTTGGTAGTAATAAAAAAAAAAAGGAAACAACTGGGTGTTATTAGATTCATTGTTGAAATCTTGATGGAAATACACGTTTTGAAAAAAGTTGTCTGTCTGTGTGTAAACAAAATATCTCAAGAACGTAAAGAGTTAGGAGGTTGAAAATTTATATTTAAGTTAGGCACCCCCATGGGAAGTGACTCGAAGCTTTTGAACAAAATCGACCAAAGAGTACTAGTACTTTACTGATGCACTTTTTTAGTTTTTTTTTTATTTTCTCTAAATTCGCTCCAACGATTTTAATTAAAATTCAAAAATCAATTATTTTTTAGATGTTCTTTCAAATGTATATTCTTATTTTGCTCTCAAAATTGTTTAAAGCACACTTTACTCTTGCACTTCATAGGAAGAATAGGAGAAATGGTTGCCATGGTAACAAAATATAAATATTTTCTGTATCAGAATAAACTCTCTGTCAATATGAATCATCCGCTGCAGTACCAGAAAAGCACATACCCCGGATACCACACATGTTACACTTCAACAAGTTCTCAATAAAGTTCCCAAAACTGTGTTAATAGATTGTATTTTATATTAATATTTTTCTCTGTACATGTATATTACAGTGGCGTAGTGAGCTTAACTCGCGCCCGGGGCACAATACCTTTTAGCGCCCCCCCATTCGAAAACTATATAATATTATATGTAAAATACACAAAATTATTATGGGGACGGTATAACTCGCAAGAAAATTTTTTCGCCGAAAGTAAACTCGCAGAAAATCCGAAAAGTTCCAAAATAAAATATTTTTAAAAAGTCTGGCAGTCTGTGACTGTCCTACCATTGTGTTTGTGTCGACATACGTATATATATAGTATGAAGATGTAATGAAATTTATAAGCAGGGGCTTGGTCTAGTGGCTAGAGTGCTGGCCTTCTAAACCAAGGGTTTGAAATCTTATGAAGACCACTTTACTTTAAAGATAGAAGCCAGGCTATCAAAATATAAATAAATATTTTCCCATACTTATAAATTTCATTACATCTTCTAAAATATTGACGGAAACTATATATACGTATGTCGACACAAAAAATCTGGTGTGACAAGCACAGCACAGTACCTTTGGGAAGAGAAAGTTGTCTGCTGTGCGACAGGCACACCAGATTTTTTAAAATATTTTATTTTGGAACTTTTCGGATTTTCTGCGAGTTTACTTTCGGCGAAAAAATTTTCTGCGAGTTATACCGATCTCATAATAATTAATATATTACAAGTGGCACTACATTTAAAATATATTTTCCATAAATCAATTATAATAAAAATAAAAATTATCCAGCAATTTTTTTGTTTTGCGGACCATTTGGCGCCCCTTTGTGAATAGCGCCCGGGGCATGATGACCCCGCTTGCCCCCCCCCTCGCTACGCCACTACTATATTAATATTTTTGTTTCTCTTTTCGTAGGAATGTTTTTTCTATGTATTAATTTTGATTGTGGCTTTTGTAGTTATGTTTTTTTTTCTAATTATATATTTTATGTATGTTATTTATTGATATTATAATATAGTTGTAGTGATGTAAACTGGCGGGATGGCCTGTGGCCAACAGCTATGGTGAATAAAATTAAAAAAAAAATAGGGCTATATATATATATCTTGAATTCAAATGTTCCGTACTGAGCACAGGTAAGAAAAAGTTGTGTGCTGTGTTTTTTTTTAGATTCTCTTTAAAATGTATATTCTCATTTTGCCTTTGAAAATGTTTAAAGCACACTTTACCCTTGCACTTCATAGAAAAGATGGTAACAATTTATAAATATTTTTTTTTTCTGTTTATAACTTTCATGAATTGGTGGAAACTAAATATATATCGATACAAAAGTCTGGTGTGTCAAGTACAGAACGTAACTTTCAATTATCTAAAATTATAAACGATTTCCTTCCCCTTCATATTTCCCCAATAAAAGAAATCTCTCTTGCTCGTATCACCGGTTGGACTCTCGACTTCAGAAAGAGGGCGTGGCGCGTCTCAAGTTCACTCAATCTCAGTCTAGTTTATATTTATAATATAAAAAGTGTGTCAATAGGAATTAAGAATATGTGTGATAAAGTGGCATTGAATATGGGTAGCGTGGCCGAGCGGTCTAAGGCGCTGGTTTAAGGCACCAGTCTCTTCGGAGGCGTGGGTTCGAATCCCACCGCTGCCAATTTTTTGAAAAAAAAAGTGTAATTGAAAATATTAATATATTTTTATGATTTGAGAATAAAAGAAAAGGAGAGAATATTTTTTTTTTTTTTTTTAACGAATTAACAATATTTTTGTTTTTGACTTTTTATCAACTACTAAACTCATGATTTCTTTCTCACTTAAAGGCCGTCGATGGGTTCGTTTACTCTGCTCAGGGGCGTATATAAGGGGGCGGGGGGGAGGTTCTACGAGTTCCCTAGGAGATGATATCAAGTCCAAAAGAAATAAGGCCGAAGGGGCCGCCCCCTCCCCCCCCCCGAAATGTCCGATTGGCCCCGGAGTGCAAAAAAATATAGTCCCGTAGTCCCGCAAAAAATTTTGGAAGTGGAAAAAGAAAAAATGTTCCGCGGGACGGTAAAAATTTCGTGTCTCTAGAAAAAAGGTAAAATGATTTCCAAGATTGGGAAAAAAATTTTCCGCAGGGGTGGAATGTTTAGGTTCCGCAAAAGAAAAAATTTCCTGTGAAAAAAAATTTAGTTTCTTAAAAAAAAAATTTCCGCAGAAAAATTTTTGAGTTCAGTCCCTCCCCCCCCCCCAAAAAAAAATGTCTATATACGCGCCTGACTCTGCTTGTTGTTTTCTTAGTGCACTGGGAAAAAAATATACATATCTTCAATTAACATATATGATCAAAAAATTAAATATATATAACAAGAAAAGTACTGATGACTGAGTATCGACGTCGTAAATCTTTTCAAAATAAGGATTTTCCATTTCTTCTTTTTTTTTTTCTTTTAATATAGCATGGTGGAGGAGCTGGGATTTTTATCTCTTTTGGACTTGATATCATCTCCTTTGAACTCGCAGATCCTTCTCGCAATAATGAAGCTACTGCTATTCCTCAGGATCTACTACCGGTCATTTATTATTTAAATTCGGTAATTTCAAAAGTCGAACAATAATCTCTAAAAATAGATGGTCGGTTCGATGCAATCCATCAATGATGCAACTTTTCAATGGAAAAATAATCAGGTTATTTGTATGTTTATATTTATTTACTCCGATAAATAGCGAATTTTTTTCGGTTAAATAAAAAAAAAAAGTGAGAGAGTCGGGAGGGATGGAAATTTGCCCGTCACTTGGTCACAAAAAGACAGGTCTTTATTTACAGATAAATTATTCGCCGTTTTTTTTTTTTTTGCCTCCCAATTAAACGCTTTTTTTTCTGAATGACTGGCTTTGACTCCCGTGGTGACATCCAGGCCACGGGAAAAAAAAACAAAAACAAAAATACACACACAAAACAGATAAGACATCTCTTCAAGTGAATATAAACATACAGGAAGTTAGATTGATATGAATAAGCGATTAAAAAAAAAAAAAAATCGTGCATATTTAAAAAAAAAATTTGATAATAAATTTAAACTACTAAACTAATAAAAATGTCAGAATTTTGTTGTTTCTTTTTTAATAGTTAGGTGAGAGAATAAACGGAAAGGAATTGGATAGGGTGGGTTTATTTTTTTTTTTTAATAAACAATCATTTTATGAAACCACGATGCAAGTGAAACTTTTTTTCGGATCGTAGGCGTTTAACTGAAAATTTTTAAAAAATTATTCAATTAAGGGTATTAAAATCATGTTTTTAATCTTAACTTAATAATTGGAAAATGGGAAATCAATAGACGCATGCTAAAAACTGAGAACAATATTTATTTAGCAATATGAATCATTTTAAATTATTTTAAAAATTATATTTTATCAATTTAAAAATTGAATAATTAAATCTCACAATTATTTTTTTATAATTCGTCATATTTATTAAATTTCAACTTTCCTATTTTTGACTTCAAGGCTTGTGGCGTCATTTCTTGTAGCGTCACGGCTTGTAACGCGACATGCTGATAGAAGAGCGAAAAAATTTGAGGCCATTAAATTAAAGTGTCACTTTAATAAAAAAAAATCTGGTATGACCAATCGCACAGCACACAACTGCCGGTAATTGAAATATGTGTTCTGTGCTAATCACACCAGACTTTTTGTGACGAAATATATTTATTTTCCGCTAATATAAGCATCTAAAAAAATAATTGATTAAAATCGTCAGAATTTTAAGAAAATCGAAAACAAAGTGCATCAGTAAAGTTTTTGGCCGATTTTGTTCTAAAGCTTATTTTAACGAGAGTCCTTAACTTTTCGTTACATACATTTTTTTATCAAAACGTGTATTTCCATCAAAATCTCGATTATCAAATTATAGTACTTTTTGGTCGATTTTATCTAAATGTTAATAAAAAAAAAATTCGTTCAAATATCAATAGTTTTAGAGTAAAAGTGTTTATAAAGGAAATGTTAAAATTAAATCTCACAATTATTATTCTACTAGCCGCGCCGCCCGCCTGTGGAGGACCCTCGCCTTTTCTTAATTATGCCGCCCACCTTTGCATCTAAACAGGGGGGCTTCGTCCCCTAGACCCCCCGCCAACTAGCTCGGCCCGCCTTTTCTTAATTATGAAAAAAAAAATATCATTACTATTCCAATTCAGTGCCTGCTTGAGGATTTGTTTACATTCATAGAATACACAAATGCCAATGAATACATAAACATTTCTCTAAGCATTTCCTATGAGAGAAAGAGAATTAATAACTCAAAAAGTTATAGGAATTTTGGGATGAAAATAATTTTCCTGTAATCCCGAGAAGGTCCTCTTTATGCATATAAAATTTCTTTCAAAATTCCAACGGGAAGTTGCCTAAATAGAGCGTGACAGACAGACAGACAGACAAAAAAGCTTGTAGATAAGATATTAAATTTTTTTTTTTTTTTTTTTTTTTTTTTAAACATTCACACTTTTTTTCTCATTCACACTCACACTCACACACACATTCACACTGTCTTTTCGGCAGCTCAGGCCATATAAGACATTTACGATAACCGTTATTTATGAATTTATATATATTAGGGTCCAGGCATTTTTATTTCATATTAAATCTTATCTAATTGAAATTCATAACTTTTTTAGGACAACATTTTATGGGCAAAAATTCTTTCTTTTTTTTTTAAGTAGCAATTTAAAAATAATAAATATTCTTGTCTTATAGCGAACAATTTATTACGTAGAGTATATTGATTTGTTGATAAAAAAAAAAAAAAAAAAAATGAAGATTTATTTCATTGAAATGTTTGTCATTTATTCTCTTTTCGTTTGTTCTTTGTCAAAGTTGTTGAAATGAATTATTTTAAAGAGTTCTCTCTTATCTTTTAACATATTATCTTTTTATTTACTGAGTAGAATTTTACTCAAACGATAATTGTTAAGAAGCGAAAGAGAAAATAATAAAAATATCTTCAAATTATCTGATTATAATAAAAATAAAAAAAAAGACATTTAATTTTGTTTTGAATTTGCATATCAAGTAATATGTATTTATTTTATTTTTTTACACGAATGAAAGGAATTTAATTTCAAATAGGCGTCCAATTAAAGGTAGATAATTTCAAAAGAAGCATTCAATTTTATTAAATAAAAGTTATATTGAATAAAAACCGGGGATTGTTTAAATTTATATGTTTAATTATAGAATAATAATTGTGAAATTTAGTTTGAATTTTTTTTTTTTTTTAATTTTTTTTCTTTATAATGCCTCTACTCTGAAATTATTTGACGAATTTTTATGGTGAATTTTTAAGTGAAACTTTTATTTGATACCCTCAAATTTTTTCGCTCTTCTATCAGCATGTCGCGTTGCAAGCAATGACGTCACAAGCCGTGACGACAAAAAATAGGAAAGTTGAAATTTACTATATATGACGAATTATAAAAAAAATAATTGTGAGATTTAATTATTCAATTTTTAAATTGATAAAATATAATTTTAAAATAAATTAAAAATGATTCAAATCTTCAATTGCTAAATAAATATTATTCTCAGTTTTTAACATGCGTCTATTGATTTCCTATTTTCCAACTATTAAGTTAAGATTAAAAACGCGATTTTAATACCCTTAATTGAATAATTTTCTGAAAATTTTCAGTTAAACGCCAAGTTTCACTTGCATCGCGATTTTATAAAACCACACAATAATATTTTTTTTTTTTTAATCTCTCGAGAATTTTGCAAACCTCATTTGGACGATGTTATGCATAAAGGAAGGAACCAAGCTCTATTATGATCGAAATTGAGATAAGACCGCCATCTTGTTGGGAAAAAGAAGATCCACCTCTTTATTTAAATCACAACATTATTACTCTGTGCACTTTTTTTTTGTATGAAAAGAAAAACGGGGTGGGAGGCCCCCAAGGTAGCTGTAGGTATATATCATTGAAAATTTAAACTGTAAATAGAAAAAAAAGCGTGTAGTCAGAAAATTAGTATGGCTAACAATACCCCCCCCCCCCCTTTCCGGCTTATACATCAAATTTTTCTTCTTAATAAAATGTTTGCATTTACTTGTTATCCTAGAACATATATTTAGAACTACTCTGAGATGCACGAGAAACTAATTTAAACTTCAAGTCAATCAAATTAATATCCAAAAACATTAATCAAATAAATAACGGTGTCCTTATTTTCGTGTACTACACCTGCAAGTTAGGCATTAAAATTAAAATTTGAAAACTTATTTATTTTTCTGCTTCAGAGGGAATAGAAAAAAAAACGCCCATAAAAATTCGTAAAGTAGTTTCTGTTTTGAACAAAATCTGGTGTGACTGGCGCACAGCACACAACTTTCTCTTACCTTCGGTAATCGAAAGTTGTGTACTGTGCTTGTCACACCAGATTTTTTGTGTCGACATGTATTTAGTTCCCGGCAGTAGGGAATATTTGAATTCAGATGTAAAATTTATAAGTATGGGAAAATATTTATATTTTGTTACCATGGCAACCATTTCTCCTATCTTTTCTATGGAGTGCAAGAGTAAAGTGGTCTTCAAACAATTTTGAGGGCAAAACGAGAATATACATTTGAAAGAGCATCTAAAAAATAATTGATTTTTGAATTTTAATCAAAATCGTTAGAGCGAATTTTGAGAAAATCGAAAAAAACTGAAAAAGTACATCAGTAAAGTACTAGTACTCTTTGGCCGATTTTGATTAAAAGCTTATTTTTCCGGTCCCGGGGGGTGTTTAACTTAAATATAAAATTTCAGCCTCATAGCTCAATTCCTTCATGCTTAAAATTGAACACACACCCACCCACACACACACACCCCACACACACACCCACACACCCACAGACAGACCATGTCGCGAAAACCACTTTTTTGAATTCAGGGGACCTCAAAACGTGAAGATCCATCAAAATCTCGACATCGAATTTTTGACATGAATCCAATACTTTCTCTCTATATATATATTACATATATACATAGGTAAGAGAAAGTAACAATTAAAATTAATAAATTAAATCTCATAATTATTCATTACAAAAGTTTTAAATTAAATTTTTATCTGAAATTAGCTTGGTGTGTGAAAAATTAGTCAATTAAAAAAAAAAAATCAAAGCCAATTAATAAATCCCTCAAATTAAAAATAATAAAATTTATTATATAATTAAATTTTCTTTATTTTTTTATTTAACTAATCCTTTTAGGAATAGATTCATTATTTATTTATTATTTGATTATTTGATTAGATAATTAAAATGAACAAGCGAAACTTCTATCTCTATCGCTAAAGACGCAATATAAAGGAATCGCATTTCTCTATTATTTTCCTTATTCTTGTACATTTAAAAAGAAAATGGTTTCTTAATTTCTTCCGTCCCTTTTGCTTTTAAATCAAAAGAATAAACATATAATTTTGATAAAAATCAAACGGCTAGAAATTATTACTTACTATTAAGAAATTATTTTTTTCATTTCATTTAAACAAAACTTCTTCTGTCTTGGGGGGTAAAATTACTTCCTAAAAAAAAAAAAATCTTAGGGATTATTATTAAATCGATTCTGCTTTTTTTTTTGTTACAAACTTTTGTTTAAAATAATGTCACGATATCAAGTTTTACTTTATCTATATATCTATCTTTCTATATATATAAAAATGAAATGGAAAAAATGTATGTATGTAAATATGTATGTATATGTTTTATAGAAATCCACAATTTTCAATGAATCCATTTGAAATTAAGTACACATATAATATATGGTTCTGGAAGTAACGTAGTAATAATTTGAATCTTAAATATTTTGGAAAATTAATTATAATCAAATTTCTTCAATATGGGAACACAAAATCAACAAGTTGGCTGGCAAAATAGAGAGGTGATTAGTAGCTCTGAGAGCCAGCTTTCCAAAAATACCACTAGGGCGGTGGGAGGAGCTACCCAACTGCCTCAGCCAATCACGTGATTCTAGCCGAAAGTTATAAATACAACCGAGCCTGTCTCTCACGATTCATATGGGACCAAGACACAGTGAAGATCAAGTCAGAAGAAATACAACACTACAAGCCAGCGCAAGAGATCTCTTCAAGAAAACAAAAGCCCTTTTCAGGGCTCTTTATATTCTTTGCTTTTAACAAAAATAAGTCAGATGAAATATGTTACAAGCCTACAATTCAGCGCAAGAGATATCTTCAAGCAAACAACAAATTCTTCAAGAAAACAAAAGCCCTTTTCAGGGCTAACACCATTTTTTTTTACCGCCTTTCCTTCTTACAAAAATTAGGCTCCTTAAAAAAAGTCCTTTTAAGGACTAATTATCAAAAGTTAATATGCTAAAATCACCACATTCACTTTCTCCATCTTTATTTTATCAACTGTCCTACATTTAACCATTAAAATTCACGTTTATCAATTAAACGTATTTCCTTGGCACGTTTGTTAATTAAACGTATTAAATCATCTCCAAATATCTCGCCCCACCATTTTTTTAAATCAACTTTCTTTCTTACAAAAATTATGCTGCTTAAAAAAAGTTCTTTTAAGGACTAATTAACAAAAGTTAATATGCTAAAATCACCACATTCACTTTCTCCATATTTATTTTATCAGCTGTCCTACATTTAACCATTAAAATTCACGTTTATCAATTAAACGTTGTTACCTCTTACGCTTTTAGTATTGGGGTTCTCAGTCTTGTAGGGAATGTAATTATCTGCTTCGCATTTATTTTATTATATAGAGGTATTATCCGCATGATTTTAAAGGATAGGGAAAAGAAAATATATATTTATTTTAATTAAGGTTACTTTAATCTACTCTGGAAATAAAACAAGTTGTTTAACACAAGAAAAGTTAACGATTTTATTTTCATTCATGAAGCAAGTAGTATTTGGATTTTGTTTTGCAAATAAAGTTTTAATAATGATTTATTAATATGCGCAATTTTAATAGTTTGATAAAGAGATAATAAAAGATTAATTCAATTTAAGCTTACAAATATTTATTATTTTCTTTGTTTTGAAAGAACGTTCTTTACGTTTGTTTGTGACAAAAATTATTTATAATTATATTCCTTTTTCAAAAAAAAGAGGTATGGTGAGGAAAAAGATTGTGCAATGATTTGAATATTCTAAATTATTATTTGAGAATTTCAGAAATATTGTATTATTTGTAAAAGTGATAATTATTTTTAATATTTTTATATTAATGATTTTTTATGGTATTTAGAAAAATTATTTGAATGCAAATTATTCTTTTTATTTTGTTTGAATTATTATGTTAAAAAAGTTCAATTGTTCATAAAATTTAATTGTTAAAAAGTTTGTGATCACAGAATATTAATTATTGTGTCTACTCATCTTTCGATGTCTTGAAAGCCGCTTGATGCAGGTAAGTGAAGAATTTGATTGTAGAAATAGAGATGAATGATGCTGTTTGATGATTTTTCTGTTTCAGGCTCTCGCTGTCTTCCGATCAACGAATATAGAGAAATTTGGATTCTTGGTAATTGATATTGCACATAGAATAATTACTGGGGTATATAGTAATGCATTTGCATAAAAATACTGGGTATATTTGAATTTGTTTCTGATGAAGACCTCAGAGAGAGCGAAATGATATGTTGAGCGGATGAGAGCTGAGCGAGGTCTTTTCCTTTTTCCTTTTCGGCTTTGTCCGCCGCTGCTGTATTTCTCCAGGCTTCGAGTCAGGGGTGGGTTCCCCCACTCCCTCCATTCTTCCATTCTATTCTCTCCTCTATTTTATTCTTTATTCGTATTTTTTGAAATTTAATATTTGCGAATATATTTTTATTTAATATATTCTATTTTTATATTCAACATTTAATTTTAATATTCTTTTAAACAATTTTTGTATACTCTTTCTTTCGCTGTGGCTTATCCCTATTTTTTTTTTTTTTTTTCTAGGGGTCGCTCATTTTAATTTTCTCTCTCCACAAAGCCCTATCTTGCACATCCTCAAACTCCAATCCCTTCTGCCTGCAGTCCTCGATCACACAGTCCATCCATCTCCTTTTGGGCCTACCCCTTGGTCTCTTTCCTTCCACCTTCAAATTCAACATTCTCTTCCCCACATATTCCTCTTCTCTTCTCATCACATGACCAAACCATCTCAGCCTACTTTCCTGGATCTTTTTGGATACCTCCACCACCCCTGCCATTTCTCGGATCTTCTCATTCCTCACTCTATCCCTTCTTGTTTTTCCCAAAGCCCATCTCACCATTCTCATTTCCGCCACATCCAACTTTCTTTCCTGCGCTTTCTTTATCGGCCAGGTCTCAGTGCCATAAATTATCGCGGGTCGCACTACAGTTTTAAAGATTTTTCCCTTTGCCTTGGCATTTATCTTTCTATCGCACAAGACTCCAGATACCCTTCTCCAATTCATCCAACCAACTTGAATCCTGTGGTCTAGCTCTTTATCAAGACCCCCCTCACTAGCCACAATCGAGCCCAGATATTTGAAATCTCTGACTCTCTGCAGCTTTTCCCCCTGTAAATATACCTCCCCACTCTTGCCTTCTCCGCCAAACCACAAGTATTCTGTCTTCTTTCTGCTTATTCTGAGTCCTCCATCTTCAATCGCCTCTCTCCAACACTCTAGCGCTCTCTCGACTCTCTCTCTGCTCTCCTCCACTATTACAATGTCGTCAGCAAAAATTCCCGACCAAAAACCCACGCCTTTCACCCCCTCTGTTAGCACATCCAAAACAATATTAAAGAGATATGGGCTCAATGCCGACCCCTGGTGTAGGCCCACTGTCACAGGGAAAGTATCAGAAACCCCAACACTTGATCTGACTCTGGTATGTGCGCCATGATACATATCCTTCACTACTCTTATATACTTATCAGGGACTCCTCTCACCGCCATGCATCTCCACAACTCTTCCCTTGGAATTGTATCATAGGCCTTTTCAAGATCTATGAAGATCAAGTGCAGGTCTTTCTTTTTCTCCCCATACCTTTCCAATAATTGTCTCAGAGCGAATAGTGGGTCCATCGTTCCCCCCTCCCTGGCATAAAACCAAACTGTTTGTCCGATATGGTTGCAACTTTCCTAATCCTTCTGTCCAGAATGCGTTCCCATACTTTCATCGTATGGGACACCAACTTTATACCTCTATAATTTCTGCATTCCTGGATGTCTCCTTTACCTTTATAGATGGGCACCACCACGCTCTCTCTCCATGCTTCTGGTATCCTTTCCTCGTCGTGAGCCTTACGTAACAAGTCCCACAAAAGAATTACTCCCTCTTTCCCTAGGGCGTTCCATGCTTCAACTGGTAGGTTATCTGGACCGACAGCTTTCCCTCTCTTCATTCTGCTTAAGGCCTCTGAATTTTTGTATACTATTTGATCTAAATAAATATCTAATTTTTTAAAAATATTATTTTTATTTCTTCTTAAGAATTCCTTTCAAATAACATTAGGAAAATTTATCGTCATTTTGTTAATTAAAGTGGGGGAATGGATTTATCCATTACAACGTATTTCCTTGGCACGTTTGTTAAGCAAACGTATTAAATCACCTCCAAATATCTCGCTCATTGCCTTAAATGCTCATTCATTTTGAATTAAAAATATATTACGGAGGCAAAAAATATTTTTTCTATTCGTCTCAAACGCATGAAAAAAACAAACTGAGGTCCCCCCCGCTATACCTCCTTCCCCCTCCATTCACAATTTGCACCGAGACTGCCTCAGCCAATCACGTGATCACGTGATTCTAGCCGAAAGTTATAAATACAACCGAGCCAGTGTCTCACCCTTCATATGGGACCAAGACACAGTGAAGGTCAAGTCATGTTACAAGCCTACAAGTCAGCGCAAGAGATATCTTCAAGCAAATAACAAATTCTTCAAGAAAACAAAAGCCCTTTTCAGGGCTAACACCATTATTTTTTACCACCTTTCTTTCTTACAAAAATTATGCTTCTTAAAAAAAGTCCTTTTAAGGACTAATTATCAAAAGTTAATATGCTAAAATCACCACATTCACTTTCTCCATCTTTATTTTATCAACTTTCCTACATTTAACCATTAAAATTCACGTTTATCAATTAAACGTATTTCCTTGGCACGTTTGTTAACCAAACGTATTAAATCATCTCCAAATATCTCGCCCCACCATTTTTTTAAATCAACTTTCTTTCTTACAAAAATTATGCTGCTTAAAAAAAGTTCTTTTAAGGACTAATTAACAAAAGTTAATATGCTAAAATCACCACATTCACTTTCTCTAATTTTAATTTATCTACTTTCCTTTGGTTTTATTATTAATCTCCTTCCTTTTCCTGTTTTTTTTTTTATTTAAATAAAAAAAAATGTATTTATGTATGTGAATATGATTGTATATGTTTGAATCTCTTAAATATTTTGGAAAATTAATTATAATCAAATTTCTTCAATATGGGAACACAAAATCAACAAGTTGGCTGGCAAAATAGAGAGGTGATTAGTAGCTCTGAGAGCCAGCTTTCCAAAAATACCACTAGGGCGGTGGGAGGAGCTACCCAACTGCCTCAGCCAATCACGTGATTCTAGCCGAAAGTTATAAATACAACCGAGCCTGTCTCTCACGATTCATATGGGACCAAGACACAGTGAAGATCAAGTCAGAAGAAATACAACACTACAAGCCAGCGCAAGAGATCTCTTCAAGAAAACAAAAGCCCTTTTCAGGGCTCTTTATATTCTTTGCTTTTAACAAAAATAAGTCAGATGAAATATGTTACAAGCCTACAAGTCAGCGCAAGAGATATCTTCAAGCAAACAACAAATTCTTCAAGAAAACACAAGCCCTTTTCAGGGCTAACACCATTTTTTTACCACCTTTCTTTCTTACAAAAATTATGCTTCTTAAAAAAAGTCCTTTTAAGGACTAATTATCAAAAGTTAATATGCTAAAATCACCACATTCACTTTCTCCATCTTTATTTTATCAACTGTCCTATATTTAACCATTAAAATTCACGTTTATCAATTAAACGTATTTCCTTGGCACGTTTGTTAAGCAAACGTATCAAATCACCTCCAAATATCTCGCTCATTGCCTTAAATGCTCATTCATTTTGAATTAAAAATATATTACGGAGGCAAAAAATATTTTTTCTATTCGTCTCAAACGCATGAAAAAACAAACTGAGATATAGTACATGGACCAGGGAGTAACGTAGTAATAATTTGAATCTCTTCAATATTTTGAAAAATTAATTATAATGAAATTTCTTCAATATGGGAACACAAAATCAACAAGTTAGCTAGAAATTAGAGAGCGTCCTTTTTGCTGTGTGAACCAGCTTCCTACCTGACTATGGGCTGGGAGTGGGGGCTATACAGCAGTTGAAAAGCGAAGAGAGGACTCGGGTGACTGACCCTTTAAACAGTCATAAACAGACCCTTTTGTGCTGTGCCCAATCGGTCAAAGTGGTTTCATGTGTCGCTTGAATATAAGATACTTCCTTAACATCTTAACACTTGCATTGCAACAAGAAATATCCCAAATCGGGAATAAACTTGCTCGCCGAAGGCGAGCAAGGGAGTCCAGGGGGCGCAGCCCCCTGGCTAGGCGGAAAGCCCGCCGAAGGCGGGCTTTGCGACTAGTATTATAATAAAAGTGAGTGAATTTAATAAATTTTTAAAGAAAATCCGTAATATAATCATTTTTAACCTTCTTTATAGAGTCTGGTGTGACTGGTCGTTATCTTTGGTATGAGAAAGTTGTGTTCTGTGTTTGTCACACTAGATATTTTGTGTCGACATGTATTTAGTTTTCAACAGTACGGTACAATTTATAAAAATGAGAAAATATTATATTTATTTATATAGAGGTAAGAGAAAGTAAAAAGTATATTATCAAAATGATAGATATTGTCCGTCTGTTTGTCTGTCACGCTCTGTTTAGACCACTTGGAAACGAAATTTTATATGCCTAAAGTGGAATACAGCAAAATTATTTTTGCCCCCGAAATTCTTGTAACTTTTTGAGTTATTCATTGTTCATATTATGATTTCTCCAAAAAGATGAAAAATCAGTTAATTAATTGTAATAAAATAAAATATTAATAAAATCTCTCAAATTAAAAATTATAAAAATTGTTATATAATTAAATGTTATAAAGGAAGAAGTGAATAAAGGAGTTTGTTGATTCAATATTCCTTTGCCAATTGGCTAAACGAAAAAAGACAACTAAAATTAAAGGAAAATAACATGAGTATGTTTAGAAAAATTAAATATGACAGAGGAAGAATTCTATAAATCAAACAAAAGATTTTTTTTAAATCTATAATAGTTTAGAAGATTATAAAAAAGATATTGTGATGTATTAAAAACACACTGAATCGACAACGATAAGATATGATAACCAGCCTACGTGCTGCCAGACAAAAAGTCTATAAATATAGGTCGCATGTCGCTCGACCGAGCTTTTTCAAATTGTCAACCAACGAATCCATATGTGATTTTCTACCAATCAAAATTGACTTTTCAATTGTACGAATTCACGACTCCAAATTTTGTAAAATTATTGTAATAAAAAATAAAAGTTTATTTTTTTTACGTAATTTCAAAACCCAAAAACATTACTGGCGCAGTCGGTAGGACCAGTACGATACCACACGTAGGACCAGTACGGTACCACACACAACCAGCAGTATTGCCAATACTGTAGTCAAGACGGTAGTGCAACGGTAGTGCAACAGTAGTACTAGTCAAAAGTACTAAGTGCATCTCGGTAGTACAACGTGTCAGAGTACGGTAGTGAACCATCCAGGAATATCATTATACCACTGGACGCATCGATACTACACTCTTCTGCACGGTCGACTTTTGTATGTACATACAAAAGGTTCTTTTCAAAGATTCACGACACCCGAGGACCGACTACTCAAACCAGCCCCGGCAACAACAAGTTCGTACAACAACCTCCTCATCTGTGGACATCGAGAGAAACCTCCACGAGGCAACAATCGTCAATCGAGCAAACAGAAGGCGGCATTACAAATACTAAGGAATTTTCCTGAAGGGCGCAGTCATCTGAGAAGTCAACAAAGGTAGGATTGACAACAAAGTGAGAAAGTCCCGGTAATCCTTCCGTTAAAGGACCCACAAAATTTTGTTTCCGCATTATTATTTTATTAAATAATAAAAATGGCTTTACTTAATGCAAAGGACATGTTGAGTTTAATCCCAACGTTTGAGGGAGATCCAAACACACTCAAATCATTTTTAGATGCTGTAGATATTGTATTAGCAAATCTAGGAAACGAATTGCCAGCAGCACAACAAAGTTTATTAGGAATCTATATAAGAAATCAAATAAAAGGGAAAGCCAAGGAAAAAATAGGTAGCATACAAGCAGGTACATGGGTAGAATTAAAGGCACACTTGCAAAGGCTGTTTAAAGGTCATAAAAACGAATTTACGATAAAAAGGGAATTATACGAGCTACTAAACAGAAATTTGGGAATAGAGAAAACGTTTGACTTAATTAATAAGTTAATACAGGAATACGCATCAGAAATATCAAATAGTAACAAACCAAACGAGGAAAAACAAATTTTAATAAATATTTTTAAAAGAGAAGCGGCTGATATATTCATTAGAATACTCAAAGAGCCCACTCAATCGCAAGTCTTAGCACAAAATTTAGATTGTATAAACGAAATATATGATTACATTCTAAATAAAACAAACGCATTGGTTGGTGAAAAGAAGGGTGGTGCTATTCCAAAGCAAAATTCAAATAACCCAAATAATAATAATAATTTCAATAGGAGAGATTATAATAATAAATATAATAATAATTATAAAAATAATTATTATAGGGACCATAACTCAAAGAGAAGTAATGCGTATGTCAAGCAACATGGTCAGAACACAAATTCACAGCCACCTCCTACCCCCATGTCCACACAAACTTGTCCACCAAGTAGAAACAATCAAAATCAGAGACAGAACCATTTTTTAGAGACGGGCAAGGAGATCAAACGATCCCCCCGACAAGAAACAAATGTAAATGGAGATAACGAATTTTTAAGCAATTTACCTTATATAAAAGTAAAACCGAATCTAAAAGTATTACTAGATTCCGGCAGTAGTTGCAACATCATTTCGCCACACCTAGTACAAAGTATAAAGAAATATAAAGAGGTAACTGAAATCAGTGCATTAAACAGTGAGACAACACTAGACGAGGTAATCTTTATTAAATTTAATAATAGATTGATCAAGCACTTAGTGTACCCACTGAGCAATGGTTTCAATACCTTATGGGGAATAAAGTTATTACGCGAACTAAAATGCAAATGGAACTTCACAAAGGACGAAGTCGAATTAGACGGAGAGAAATATAAGTTGCATTATTTCAATCGTCCATCGTTAGAATGCGAATCGGAAGAAGTAGGAATCTCTAACAGTCACCTGACCGATCAAAATTTAATTGCATCTCAGGCCCCGGAGACCCGAAATTCTAATGAGCAATCTAAAAAGCAAGCGAAGGAAAAGAATCCCCGAAACAAGGAAAAGGCGAAAAGAAAGTGACGAAAGGTAAATCGAAAAAATAAAAGAAGGTAATAAATTTAAAAATGGAAAATAGAAATAGTCAGAAAAAATCCATTACATCTCCACAACAATTAAATTGTCTCGAAAATAGTAATGAAATAGTTCAAGAAATAATAGATGAATACAAAGATGTATGTCATGAATCAAGGGTAAACGAAATTTAACTTATACCAAGTCGATGGAGGCATAAAAATTAAACAAATTAATGAAGAAGATAGTTTATCAAAGGAATTACAAAATTCCCGAAAAACTAAAAAGTGAAGTAGATAATCATATAGA
>JAKCPI010018186.1:0-12973 GCA_023213315.1 Euborellia annulipes | reverse complement strand
AAGTAATTTTTCCAGGTTATTTCTTCACACCTTGAACCTTCTATTTGCAGTTATTAGGAGTTAAGAAGTCACGCACCAGAATATAGAGCTGCTCTTTCTAGAACTTTTTAGACTGGTTAGCATATTTTGTACAAAGTTCTGAAGAATTAGGGGTTAGTTTTTCTGATCAAACAGACATGGCCCAAAATATTACCTTATTATATGTTTTTAATTTAATAGTTTGAAACACAATTATAGGTTTTTCCCATTAAATTACCTTGCTCACTTTTTGGAAATTTATCTAATGCAGGGAAAATTGCTGAACTCTCACATGCTAGAAAGAAGCCTAATATTGACAATGTTCATGTAGTAAAGTACTGAAGCTAATCTAAGAAAGATCCGGTGTTGTCCTAGTTTGAGACAACATTGTGAACCAGCTTCTTTTATACCTTAATGGCTTGTGGTTATAGTAAGTTACTTCACACATACAGATGAAGTTGATGAGGATTATCTATTGTCCAAGTCATTTAACTTTATTATTTTAGCAACAATGGCTTATGAAACTTTAGAGCCAAACAGGTTTTTTTCAGGGCCTAAACGGGACAAACTTTCCAGATAGAACCTTTTCCAGTTGCCTTAGAAGAACTAAGACTTATTGTGTGAAGGTGAAGTTGTCAAACTTTTTAAGTAAATTAACTGCCGAAGATCAAATGAAGTTTTTCCAAAATAGAGGCAACAGCTAGTTGGTATGTGTATTTATACTTTGACATTGGGTAAATATGTTAAGATGCCAACTATCAAGGCTGTATCACTAATAGAATTAAAACATTCAATGGTTCAACTGGAATAGCAGCAAGCTCGATATGGACTAGAGATCTTATAGCAGCATGTCCTGTATTTGGGGGTAGAGCCCTGCAGGGTACGGGTTGGCCCGTAGGCCCGTACCCGCCCGGCCCGCAGGCGTCGAGTTGCGGAAGGGGACCACCTTGTGGTCTGGAGGCATGGTAAACGGCATTCGGAGCTCGTCTCCAAAAGGGGGGGGGGTGCGCGAGCAGATCCGGGCACTGCTGGAGAGTTACGGAGACGTCTTACATGCCCCCGGTATGAAATTAGGTTGCTCGTCTGCGGTAGCTCACCGCATTCCTACGGAAGGGCCATGCCTATTTACAAGAGGCCGTATCGTATTCCATACCATCTTCGGGGGGAGATGAAGGAGCAGATAGACGAACTGCTGGCGCAGGAGGGTCATTCGTCCATCGTCATCTTCTTGGACAGCCCCGGTGGTGTTAGTTCCGAAAAAGGATCGTGGAAACGGGGTTAAATACCGGTTTTGCACGGATTTCCGGGCTCTCAATGAGGTGACGAAGGCGGATGTATACCCCCTTCCTAGGATCACGGAGACTTTGGAGGGCTTGAGTCAGGCGAAGTGGTTCACGACTATTGACTTGGCGTCGGGCTACCACCAGATTTCGGTAGCGCCTGAGGATATCGAGAAGACGGCATTGTCGACCCCTGAAGGGCATTACGAGTACCTTCGTATGCCGTTCGATCTGTCAGGGGCCCCGGCGACGTTTCAGAGGGCTATGGACAATATATTGTCGGGCCTCAAGGGCCAGGAGTGTTATGTCTACCTGGATGACGTGATTGTTTATAGCGGGTCGTTCGGGGAACATCTCATACGGCTCGAGAGGGTGTTAGACCGGTTGAGGCGGGTGAATCTCAAGGTGAATCTCGCCAAATGTGAGTTCGCCACTAAGTCGGTCAAGTATGTAATATATGAGGCACCTGGCCGCAGGTATTATAAGCACTCGTAATTAAATTCGAAGGTTTTATTTTTGAAGAAAGGAAGGTTTAGATAAAACTCAAAGAAAATTATTTAGAAAAATCAATATTTATCCACCAAAGAAAAAACAACACAAAAAAATTCCATTTAAAATAAGAATAAATTTTATTATATTCTATAAATGGTTAAAATATAAAAAATATACAAAAAAAAGAAGAAAGAATTTTCTAGAAGCAAGAAGGAGAAAAAAAGTGTGGAGGGGTTCTCGACTCAACTTCCCTCACTACCGAGACAAGGGAGAGATTTCGCGTGGACAAAGGGGGTTGAAGGGCGGGGAAAGAGACAAGAAAAGCGAAGTAGGAGAAGATTGGTAGTTTGGAGAAGAGAGAGACGGCGATAGGGGAGGATCAGAAACCCCGGAGCGCTGGTAGAGGACAGACACGTGAACCTGAAGAGACAAAACCACTTAGTTTTCATTTAATTACCCAAGTCTCATTATACCAATTGCAATATTTATTACCAAGTGTCGTCTACAATTTATTAATACTATTCCACTGTGAAACATCGCCGTCGTCCTGAAACAAACCTTTTGATTAGAATCTCTACTCCATTGGAAGCCACGATACCTCTCATGTACCTGTATTTATTAGCGTTTGAAGACATCGCAAGCTAAGTACCCCAACAATCAACACTATTCATGATCATGAACAATTGAAATTAAAATATTACTTTGAAATTCAAAGTTTATTAAGAACTATTGAACATTTTAATTCACTTAACAATATTATTATTTTCTCTGTAATTATCATATAAAAGTATTAAACGGCACAAGTTTATTTAAAGAAATTATAAACATTCAAGTTATATTCAATTCTCAATATTTCTCTTCATACATATAAATAAAAAAGAACGTTCTTAAAATATATTTTTAAATAATGAAAATCATAAATAAAAATAATAATTATTCTTTCGACTTTAATAAAAATGTACACAAGCAAAGTCGACTATATTATTTACTGTTAATTAAATAAATCTAATACACTTTTTTTTGGCAATTAAAAGCGATACAAAGAATTACTCATTTTCAGAATAACATTTTTTTTTAAACTTTATTTGTAAGACAAGGATAAAATCCACTCCTATAATTTAAAATTTTCAATAAACCTATACTCTTCCATTCTTAAGTAAAACTGTTTTATTTGGATTTATTTAGCTATACTTATTTCTCAAGTAAAAGGTCATATTCCTAAACTATTTTTCCTTACCTCGGGTAACTAAATATGTATAAAACTACAAAAAAAAAAGCGAAGCAGATCACTCTTATATCTTTCCAAATTTGTATTAATTAAATTTTTTTTATTTCCACTGAGTTCATCTCAAGCGGACCCACTTGGTCTGACTAGTAGACCAGGGTTTTAGCGTTACATGGTGAAGGTTAGCTGGGATGAATTTATAACAGGTTTAGTCCTACACTAAATATAAAATTCTACACAAATTGACATTCTCCCGAAAACAATTTTATATTAAATTTTATAGTAAAATTGATAAGTATAATTTTTAGGTCATTATATATCATTCCAAATTATTTCACTAATTTAAATCTTGATATTTTATTTTTTTATCCACCGTTCTATTAAATTAAAATGTTGCTCAGAAATAGACTCTTACCTGGGGCAGCAGAGCCAGAAGCTCAATCTACTATGATAGCGCAGAGTGAACAAGTTCCATTGGGGACTGAATCACTCTCAGGGACCGTTATTGGTAACCTACTAGATCAAAATGATAATGGTGAAGGGGAGGCGTTAACTAGAGAGCCGGTGGATGCATTGACAGATAACCAGGAGTCATTGGACATCCAGCAACCACCCCCTCCTACATCATTGCCTGTGCCAACTCTTCCTAACCCAACAGCTTCTAACGCTAATTTGACTGTTCCGTCAACTACAACACCAGCAAATGATACTAATACCCTCAACATGTTCCAACAACTGATGCAAAAGTTTGATCATCAATATAAACAATTGGCTCAAATAAATCAGACATTGACACAACAAAGTATATTTAACCAACAATTAGAACAAAAAAATATTCAACTTACTGAAAAAGTAGAAGTTACCGACGTTAAAGTAACCCATGTTGAAACTCAACTAAGTTCTGTAAAAGAAGTAATACAACAGAACCAAGCCCAGTTAGGTATTCTTGGAACCAAAACCAGTCATATAGAACGGGCGTTAACTGCCACCCGCCAACAGTGTCTGCTTGATGTGAATAATCGCCTTAAGGAGACTACTGACCATTGGAATAAGCGGCATAATACTTTAACAGATGCCCTTAACACCACTCAGCAATCCATGAACCAGCTCCAAATTGAGATGAATCTCAACCAGACTGGTACTGGATCAAATTTACCCTCTGCTTTTTCGACTAGTTTTTTTAATTCTTCATATATTCCATTAAATGAAATTCGTAGTCGATGCCAAGTCATTGATAAATTCACTGGGTTACTGGGATTACATGAACCTCACTCTTATATCTTTCCAAATTTGTATTAATTAAATTTTTTTTATTTCCACTGAGTTCATCTCAAGCGGACCCACTTGGTCTGACTAGTAGACCAGGGTTTTAGCGTTACAAGTACTTGGGCCACGTGGTGACGGCGAGTGGGGTGTGCCCAGACCCGGATACGGTGAGGGCTATTCGGGATTACCCCGTTCCGCAGACGATTAAGGAGATTCGGGCCTTCCTGGGGCTAGCAGGCTGGTACAGGAGGTTTATACCGCATTTCGCGGACCTGGCCCGACCCTTACATGAGCTGACCGGGAAGCATGCACGCTTCGAGTGGGGGCCTGCGCAGCAGGAGGCGTTTGAGGACTTAAAGGGTAGGCTGGTGTCGGACTCAGTCCTAGCATACCCGGATTTCCGTTTGCCTTTTGTGGTAGCTACGGATGCGTCAAACGTTGCACTCGGGGTAGTTCTATCTCAGGTTCAGAATGGGGAGGAGCGTCCCATTTGTTTTGGGAGCCGGGTGCTGAACGCTGCCGAAAGGAACTATTCCGCGACGGAAAAGGAATTATTGGCGGTGGTTTGGGCGGTCCAGGAGTTCAGGTGTTATCTGTACGGGAGGAGGTTCACCATTGTCACCGACCACGCGGCGTTGCGTTGAATGTTGAGCCTCCGGGATCCGTCGACGAGATTGACGCGCTGGGCTCTTCGGTTGGCGGAATTTGATTATCAGGTGGAGCATCGACCGGGCCGACAACACAGAAATGCCGACGCTCTTAGTAGAGCGGTACGAACGCTGGAAGAGGAGGAAATTGGGTGCTGGGATCGCCAGGCGATCAGATGTGAACAGGAGAGGGATCCGCTATGTCGGGACTTTGTGAGGACGAGGCCGGATTCGACGATCCAGAACGGGGACGGGGGTCTGGTATTTGAGGGAGATGCGGGATGGGAGTGAGTATATTCAGCTGGTGGTTCCTCGTAGTCTGACGAGGCGGATCCTCGAACACTATCACTCGGCGCCGATTGCTGGCCATCGAGGCAGTAACGCCACTTACCAGAAGCTTCTGAGGAGTTTCTATTGGAGAGGAATGAAAGAGGACGTTGAAGATTTCGTTGGCAAATGTCGCTCATGTTCTGAGAGGAAAAGTCCCCCTCGTCTGAAGGCGCCCTTAGGCCAGGCGTACCAAGCGACTAGGCCAATGGAAATGGTCTCCTTGGACATAGTTGGACCCCTGCCATGCTCGCATCGCGGGAACAAGTTCTTGTTGACCTTCATTGATCATTTTACGAGGTACGCGGAGGCTATACAGTTACCAGATCAGACGGCGGAGAGGGTCGCGAGGGAGTTCGTGGAAAAGATAATTTGTCGTCATGGCGCTCCGTCAAAGCTTTTGACGGACCAGGGGAGGAACTTCACCTCGTCGGTGATGGCGGAGACTTGTCGGTTCTTGGGTATCGAGAAGATGCAGACCACTGCGTATCACCCTGAGAGTAACGGGAGACTGGAGAGGTTCCATCGCACCCTAGGGGACCAGCTCTCCCACTACATTAGACGCGATGGGCGGGACTGGGACGATTGGGTTCCTTTTTCGCTAGCAGCCTATAGGGGGCGCCGCATGCCACGACCGTAATCTTAACCATATATATAGTTCATTGTGCATTTATACAACCACTTTGGTGTATAATAAAATTCTTTCAAAAATACACCCATGGTATATTTACAGTACACAAAAAATCTATAGCTTTTATTAAATGTGAAAATTATTTTGGATGCTTTAATTCACACAGTTGTGATAATCAAGGCCTGCACTGTGCCGGTTGTGTGTCAGAGGCATGCGTATTTGACAATATTGAACATTTTATAGATTTAATAAGACGGAATTTTCTAATTGATAATTTTGAATATAGAAATTATTTTGTTATTGTGCCATTGATATTTCCAACAGTCACTGATATTGAAACTGTCACTAATATTGATCCTATCAATATTGAAAATAATAATGATAGTATGCAATTACCAAAAATTAATAGGAAAAGAAAAATTCGTCAATCTTCTTCTCAACTTGCAAAAATAAAAAACAATCGTCAAAAACAATTAAGGCTTTCTCAGAAATATGCGGAAAAAGAAAGAGCTAAACATGGGTTAAGTTATAAAAATGTTCTCACTGAATATAATAATAAAGCAGTCAGAAGGTCAAAAAGAGAATCCTGGAGGAGGCACTGCGAGGGGATAGAACAGTATCCCGATGTGCCAGACTGCAGAGAGTCAATGAATTAAATTAATACATTTGAATAGAAATTGACGCACGTACTAAATACATTTAAAGGGTTAATTATGTTTGCTCAATCGTTAACCATAATTAAATTAATAAGAGACACATTGATGGCAAAAACTCTTTCGCTGTTGATGGGAAGCAAGTAATTGATAGTTTGGGAGATATACCCTCCGAAATGGAACGCGAATTAGTGGATCATGTGTTGAAACTGGAGGAAACGTTTTTAATTACTTTCAAAGATCGAAGGGAATTGGCATTTCAAGTAGTTGAAGGAAATAATATCCCCCACAGATTAAAATA
Organism: Euborellia annulipes; assembly: GCA_023213315.1. Taxonomy (NCBI): domain Eukaryota; kingdom Metazoa; phylum Arthropoda; class Insecta; order Dermaptera; family Anisolabididae; genus Euborellia; species Euborellia annulipes. The sequence continues at coordinate 6,133 of JAKCPI010018186.1, read as the reverse complement.
GAGAGAAAAAGTGTGCTGGTACTATAATTTCAAGCGACGGAACCCTGAATTAAGTCTCAGGCAACCGGAAAATTCTTCAATGGCTCGTGCCGCTGGTTTTAGAAATATGGAACAATTTGAAGCTGAATTTTTTTCTTTTTATTTTTAATTACACTCTTTGTGTGAGTACCACATTTTAAATCGGACGGCTTTTTGCCACAGATCGTTTTTGGTGAGAGCCTCCACGGTGTGGAATCCCCTCCCTCGAGAGGTGCGGTTGTCGGGAAGTCTGGGGATTTTCCAGTCCAGACTAAGGAGCTTGATGGGTGGGCCTGTGCCGGGATGATGGGCGGCCCCGGGTTTTGTGGTGTGAAGCATGTGTTGCTGTATGCTGTTGTGTTTATGCTAAATGTTCCCTACACACGTATCAATGTATTTTCTGCTCATATGAGGCACAAATCGCCTCAGAGCATTTTCTATTGCAAACTCCTAGAGCCTTATGGCGTTTTTTTTTTTTTTTTTGATTAATAATACTCTTACTTAATTTAAACATCTTTAATATTTAATTTAATAATGCATTCAATATTGAAAATGTTTTGTTATATTTAATAATTGTATATTCTCATATTACTTTAATAGATTTATTAATTTTGTTATTTAATTACATTGTGTTATAAAACTAATTGATTGATTGTCGAAGAAATTTAATATTATTTTTAGTGAATTTACAAGTGTGTGAGTGAAGTGATTCCCCTCGACCCAGAGAAGGATTCAGACTCTACCCCTCTCGCCGGCGAACCAATCACATCGCTGTCCCCTTAAGAGGAAGGCAGGTGGGGATAAAAAGTAGGATGGAGGGGATGAAGGGAGCGGAGCGAGTTTACACGCACGCTACCTCGGAGAGATTCATTGCATGATCAACCGTCAGACTGTACAGAGCACAACCAACCGCCGAACAGTATAGAGCAAAGTCATATATTGCCAATTCATTGCATCGTCACAGGCTGAATTATACAGAGCCATATATATATATATATACTGCAATCCAACCATTAAAGAGTACCGACCAAAGTCTATTGCATCATCAAACGTCGAACAGCACCGAGCAAAATCTGAGCGTTGCTTGTTCAAATTTCCAAGAGGGCTGAGGTCCATCCCGTACTCAACAAGTCTCGAAATCCGACATCCTCTGAGAGTCTGCAAAACGGCATCATCGTTGCCTCCTCCTTGAGAAGAATCTCCACGCCTTCCTCTCGTCGGGGTGGCGTTCATCGGTTGCCCGGCCAGCGAGTGAGCAAAACCCATAGTGTTTCTCCATAAAGGTGTTTTCCTCCCTGAGCTCAGGTATTTCGTTAACCTTTTCTTTTCAAACATGCATGTATAGTAAAAGAACAAACAAAAACGTTTTAATTTTTAAATCACTTTAAAGCAATCATTGTATAATTTTAAAACAAAGATAAAAAACGTGAAGATCCATCAAAATCTCGACATCGAATTTTTGACATGAATCCAATACTTTCTCTCTATATATATTTACATATACATAGGTAAGAGAAAGTAATAATCACTAAAAACTAATCAAATCTATATAAAAAAAAAGTAAAAATAACTAAGAATAAATAAATCGGTCTCAATATTGCTAAACAAATATAAATGGAAATAAATCTTTTTGTCCATATGATTTACAAATCTCTAAGATATATCCTTGTAGTAGATCTTTAATTTTTTTAGTCATTTCAATTAATCCAATTAATCAATGCTAAACTTATCTAACTAATTATCAAATATCAATATCTTGTATCGACCATTGGTGCAAAATATTTTCAATTCTAGCAAGATTATTAAATATTTTTCTATTTTCAAGAATAGTATTATTATTACAAACACCCGTTTTGGCTTGGATGTGTTTTCTTTTTAATTTCAATATAGCATAGCTTGGCCTGCATTGATATCCGACCGGCATCGCGCTCAAACAGGTAATTCAAACCCTCCTTGCGTCATCTCCCCAGGCGAACAAACAGTGGAAGCAGACTTCTCTCCCAATTATCGAGTTGCATCTAGGAAAACATCTCCTAATAAAAAATAACAAACAAAATCTTTCAGCTTATAAGCAACTCTGTTGCTTATATCTTGCGAAGCAGACAAAACGTCCTCTCCAGATGGACAGCTCCCCCAAGTTCATCTGCTGAGGGGTATCTTTTTCCTTCTGGCCTAACCAGTCAGAGACTATAAAAAAAAGGAAAAAGACCGCACTATTATAAATAAATAAATAAAATAAATAAATATTTAGTTTAGTTTGACCGTAGTTTAATCGTAGATCACTACCGCAGATAAACGTTGGAAAAAATTATAAAAATGCTCCTATGAAATTTAATAAAGCATTCAGAAAGACAAAAAGAGAATCCTGGAGGAGGCACTGTGAGGAGATAGAACAGTATCTCGAATGTGCCAGACTGCAGAATGTTCTCTCTAAAGACAAGATTATTAGGATTAATATGACCAATTTATAATGGAAGCTAATGGAACTTCAAGGACCAAAGTTATCCCTGGAAGAATTAGAATGGATCCAGGGGGAAATTGACGAAATAGAATGAAAAGTAGGACACCAAATTACTGCCATATGAACCATGTCGATATAGTACAACAAGAATGTAAAAACGAATTGTAAGAAGAGGAATAGGCACAAGAAATTGAAACCCCGACCCACAACATCACGTCATTCAATATGTGCCTTTATAAGACTTTTATAATTGATTGGACACTACAAAGATGGAAGAATCAATTTTGAAGATTTGTAGGATAAAGATAGGTTTGGCACAGAAATTTTCCGATTGACTATGTCCCTCTTTAGTTTTAGATTTTTGCTGCAAACTTTGAGATTTGATGATAAGGAAAGTAGGCATAGAGAAAAGCAATTGACCGTTTAGCACATATTCGCGATTTCTTTGAAAAGTTTGTAAACAACTGCACAAGTTGCTACAGTGTTGGATCTGATGTCACAATCGACGTACAACATTTTATAATGCAATTAGTTTAGTTTGACAATACTTTAACCGTAGATATGTTCCGGAGATAAATATTGGACAGATTATAAAAATGCTCCCACGGAATATAATAAAGCAGCCAGGAAATCAAAAAGAGAATCCTGGAGGTGGCACCGTGAGCAAATAGAACAGTATCCCGAATGTAATACGATATTGGGATGGACAACGTTTTATTAAAGAAAATTGGGAGAGTATAAAAATGGAACTTCTGAAATGGTTGGCCAGCTCTAATTTACAGTATATTTGATTAGGAACGGCCCAACCAGTAGAAATAGAGTATTAAAAATGTAAAAACAAATTGGAAGAATGGGAAGAGTTCTTTTAGGGGGATTAGAAATTATTAGAGTATTTTTTTCTTGGCATAGCACCCTGTTAAAGATTTCATTCGGAATTTAATGGATCCATAGTAACGAGATACTCCCATTTCAAGTAAAAAGACCCTTGCTAAAGTTTGTGTGGTTACAACTTTATATACCGCACAACTTTCTCCTAAGAAAATAATCATTTCTACGCTTGAATTTGCAAACTCCTAGAGCCTTATGGCGTTTGTTTTTTATTAATAATACTGTGATGTATTGAAAACACACTGAATCGACAACGATAAGGAATGATAACCAGCCTACGTGCTGCAAGACAAAAGTCTATAAATATAGGTCGCATCTCGCTCGACCGAGCTTTTTCAAATTGTCAACCAACAAATCCACATGTGATTTTCTACCAACCAAAATTGATTTTTCAAATGTACGAATTCACGACTCCAAATTTTGTAAAATTGTGTAATAAAAAATAAAAGTTTATTTTTTTTACGTAATTTCAAAACCCAATAATATAACTGGCGCAGTCGGTAGGACATCCTGCAGTATTGGCATACGGTAGTGCAACAGTAGTACTAGACAAAAGTACTAAGTGCATCTCGGTAGTACAACGTGTCAGAGTACGGTAGTGAACCATCCAGGAATATCATTATACAACTGGACGCATCGATACTACACCTCTTCTGCACGGTCGACTTTTGTATGTACACAAAAGGCTCTTTTCAAAGATTTACGACACCCGAGGACCGACTACTCAAACCAGCCCCGGCAACAACAAGTTCGTACAACAAACCTCCTCATCTGTGGACGTCGAGACAACCTCCACGAGGCAACAATTCGTCAATCGAGCAAACAGAAGGCGGCATCACAAATACTAAGGAATTCTTTCCTGAAGGGCGCAGTCAACTGAGAAGTCAACAAAAGGTAGGATTGACAACAAAGTGAGAAATTCCCGGTAATCCTCCGTTAAGGACCCACAAAATTTTGTTTCCGCATTATTATTTTATTAAATAATAAAAAATGGCTTTACTTAATGCAAAGGACATGTTGAGTTTAATCCCAACGTTTGAAGGAGATCCAAACACACTCAAACAATTTTTAGATGCTGTAGATATTGTATTAGCAAATCTTGGAAATGAATTGCCAGCAGCACAACAAAGTTTACTAGGAATCTATATAAGAAATCAAATAAAAGGGAAAGCCAAGGAAAAAATAGGTAGCATACAAGCAGGTACATGGGTAGAATTAAAGGCACACTTGCAAAGGCTGTTTAAAGGTCATAAAAACGAATTTACAATAAAAAGGGAATTATATGAACTACTAAACAGAAATTTGGGAATAGAGAAAACATTTGACTTAATTAATAAGTTAATACAGGAATACGCATCAGAAATATCAAATAGTAACAAACCAAACGAGGAAAAACAAATTTTAATAAATATTTTTAAGAGAGAAGCGGCTGATATATTCATTAGAATACTCAAAGAGCCCACTCAATCGCAAGTCTTAGCACAAAATTTAGATTGTATAAATGAAATATATGATTACATTCTAAATAAAACAAACGCATTGGTTGGTGAAAAGAAGGGTGGTGCAATTCCAAAACAAAATTCAAATAACCCAAATAATAATAATAATTTCAATAGGAGAGATTATAAAGATAAATATAATAATAATTATAAAAATAATTATTACAGGGACCATAACTCAAAGAGAAGTAATGCTTATTTCAAGCAACATGGTCAGAACGCGAATTCCCAGCCACCTCCTACCCCCATGTCCACACAAACATGCCCACCAAGTAGAAACAATCAAAATCAGAGACAGAATCATTTTTTAGAGACGGGCAAGGAGTCAAACGATCCCCCCGACAAGAAACAAATGTAAATGGAGATAACGAATACTTAAGCAATTTGCCTTATATAAAAGTAAAACCGAATCTAAAAATACTTCTAGACTCGGGTAGCAGTTGCAATATTATTTCGCCACACCTAGTACAAAGTATAAAGAAGTATAGAGAGGTAACCGAAATCAGTGCATTAAACAGTGAAACAACACTAGACGAGGTAGTCTTTATTAAATTTAATAATAGATTAGTCAAACACATAGTGTACCCACTGAGCAATGGATTCAATACCATATGGGGAATAAAGCTATTACGCGAATTAAAAGGTAAATGGGATTTTACAAAGGACGAAATCGAGTTAGATGGAGAAAAATATAAATTGCATTATTTCAATCGTCCATCGTTAGAATGCGAATCGGAAGAAGTAGGAATCTCTAACAGTCACCTGACCGATCAAAATTTAATTGCATCTCAGGCCCCGGAGACCCGAAACTCTAATGAGCAATCTAAAAAGCAAGCGAAGAAGAAAGAATCCCCGAAACAAGAAAAAGGCGAAAAGAAAATGACGAAAGGCAAATCGAAAAATAAAAAGAAGGTAATAAATTTAAAAATGGAAAATAGAAATAGTCAGAAAATGTCCATTACATCTCCACAACAATTTAATTGTCTCGAAAATAGCAATGAAATAGTTCAAGAAATAATAGATGAATATAAAGATGTATGTCATGAATCGAAGGGTAAACGAAATTTAACTTATACCAAGTCGATAGAGCATAAAATTAAACAAATTAATGAAGAGATAGTTTATCAAAGGAATTACAAAATTCCCGAAAAACTAAAATGGGAAGTAGATAATCATATAGAGGAATTATTAGAGCAAGGAATAATAAGGAAGAGTCAAAGTCCTTATAATAGTCCAATATGGATAGTACCGAAAAAAGGGAACAAGA
>JAKCPI010018185.1:0-11378 GCA_023213315.1 Euborellia annulipes | reverse complement strand
AGAGGACAGACACGTGAACCTGAAGAGACAAAACCACTTAGTTTTCATTTAATTACCCCAAGTCTCATTAACCAATTGCAATATTTATTACCAAGTGTCGTCTACAATTTATTAATACTATTCCATACTGTGAAACAACGCCATGTCGTCCTGAAACAAACCTTTTGATGTTAGAATCTCTACTCCATTGGAAGCCACGATACCTCTCATGTACACTGTATTTATTAGCGTTTGAAGACATCATAAGCTAAAGTACCCCAACAATCAACACTATTCATGATCATGAACAATTGAAATTAAAAAATATTACTTTGAAATTCAAAGTTTATTAAGAACTATTGAACATTTTAATTCACTTAACAATATTATTATTTTCTCTTGTAATTATCATATAAAAGTATTTAAACGTGCACAAGTTTATTTAAAGAAATTATAAACATTCAAGTTATATTCAATTCTCAATATTTCTCTTCATACATATAAATAAAAAAGAACGTTCTTAAAATATATTTTTAAATAATGAAAATCATAAATAAAAATAATAATTATTCTTTCGACTTTAATAAAAATGTACACAAGCAAAGTCGACTATATTATTTACTGTTAATTAAATAAATCTAATACACTTTTTTTTGGCAATTAAAAGCGATACAAAGAATTACTCATTTTCAGAATAACATTTTTTTTAAACTTTATTTGTAAGACAAGGATAAAATCCACTCTCTATAATTTAAAATTTTCAATAAACCTATCATTCTTAAGTAAAACTGTTTTATTTGGATTTATTTAGCTATACTTATTTCTCAAGTAAAAGGTCATATTCCTAAACTATTTTTCCTTACCTCGGGTAACTAAATATGTATAAAACTACAAAAAAAAAAGCGCGAAGCAGATATCACTCTTATATCTTTCCAAATTTGTATTAATTAAATTTTTTTATTTCCACTGAGTTCATCTCAAGCGGACCCACTTGGTCTGACTAGTAGACCAGGGTTTTAGCGTTACATGGTGAAGGTTAGCTGGGATGAATTTATAACAGGTTTAGTCCTACACTAAATATAAAATTCTACACAAATTGACATTCTCCCGAAAACAATTTTATATTAAATTTTATAGTAAAATTGATAAGTATAATTTTTAGGTCATTATATATCATTCCAAATTATTTCACTAATTTAAATCTTGATATTTTATTTTTTATCCACCGTTCTATTAAATTAAAATGTTGCTCAGAAATAGACTCTTACCTGGGGCAGCAGAGCCAGAAGCTCAATCTACTATGATAGCGCAGGAGTGAACAAGTTCCATTGGGGACTGAATCACTCTCAGGGACCGTTATTGGTAACCTACTAGATCAAAATGATAATGGTGAAGGGGAGGCGTTAACTAGAGAGCCGGTGGATGCATTGACAGATAACCAGGAGTCATTGGACATCTAGCAACCACCCCCTCCTACATCATTGCCTGTGCCAACTCTTCCTAACCCAACAGCTTCTAACGCTAATTTGACTGTTCCGTCAACTACAACACCAGCAAATGATACTAATACCCTCAACATGTTCCAACAACTGATGCAAAGTTTGATCATCAATATAAACAATTGGCTCAAATAAATCAGACATTGACACAACAAAGTATATTTAACCAACAATTAGAACAAAAAAATATTCAACTTACTGAAAAAGTAGAAGTTACCGACGTTAAAGTAACCCATGTTGAAACTCAACTAAGTTCTGTAAAAGAAGTAATACAACAGAACCAAGCCCAGTTAGGTATTCTTGGAACCAAAACCAGTCATATAGAACGGGCGTTAACCGCCACCCGCCAACAGTGTCTGCTTGATGTGAATAATCGCCTTAAGGAGACTACTGACCATTGGAATAAGCGGCATAATACTTTAACAGATGCCCTTAACACCACTCAGCAATCCATGAACCAGCTCCAAATTGAGATGAATCTCAACCAGACTGGTACTGGATCAAATTTACCCTCTGCTTTTTCGACTAGTTTTTTTAATTCTTCATATATTCCATTAAATGAAATTCGTAGTCGATGCCAAGTCATTGATAAATTCACTGGGTTACTGGGATTACATGAACCTCACTCTTATATCTTTCCAAATTTGTATTAATTAAATTTTTTTTATTTCCACTGAGTTCATCTCAAGCGGACCCCCTTGGTCTGACTAGTAGACCAGGGTTTTAGCGTTACAAGTACTTGGGCCACGTGGTGACGGCGAGTGGGGTGTGCCCAGACCCGGATACGGTGAGGGCTATTCGGGATTACCCCGTTCTGCAGACGATTAAGGAGATTCGGGCCTTCCTGGGGCTAGCAGGCTGGTACAGGAGGTTTATACCGCATTTCGCGGACCTGGCCCGACCCTTACATGAGCTGACCGGGAAGCATGCACGCTTCGAGTGGGGGCCTGCGCAGCAGGAGGCGTTTGAGGACTTAAAGGGTAGGCTGGTGCCGGACTCAGTCCTAGCATACCCGGATTTCCGTTTGCCTTTTGTGGTAGCTACGGATGCGTCAAACGTTGCACTCGGGGTAGTTCTATCTCAGGTTCAGAATGGGGAGGAGCGTCCCATTTGTTTTGGGAGCCGGGTGCTGAACGCTGCCGAAAGGAACTATTCCGCGACGGAAAAGGAATTATTGGCGGTGGTTTGGGCGGTCCAGGAGTTCAGGTGTTATCTGTACGGGAGGAGGTTCACCATTGTCACCGACCAAGCGGCGTTGCGTTGAATGTTGAGCCTCCGGGATCCGTCGACGAGATTGACGCGCTGGGCTCTTCGGTTGGCGGAATTTGATTATCAGGTGGAGCATCGGCCGGGCCGACAACACAGAAATGCCGACGCTCTTAGTAGAGCGGTACGAACGCTGGAAGAGGAGGAAATTGGGTGCTGGGATCGCCAGGCGATCAGATGTGAACAGGAGAGGGATCCGCTATGTCGGGACTTTGTGAGGACGAGGCCGGATGCCAGAACGGGGACGGGGTCTGGTATTTGAGGGAGATGCGGGATGGGAGTGAGTATATTCAGCTGGTGGTTCCTCGTAGTCTGACGAGGCGGATCCTCGAACACTATCACTCGGCGCCGATTGCTGGCCATCGAGGCAGTAACGCCACTTACCAGAATCTTCTGAGGAGTTTCTATTGGAGAGGAATGAAGATTTCGTTGGCAAATGTCGCTCATGTTCTGAGAGGAAAAGCCCCCTCGTCTGAAGGCGCCCTTAGGCCAGGCGTACCAAGCGACTAGGCCAATGGAAATGGTCTCCTTGGACATAGTTGGACCCCTGCCATGCTCGCATCGCGGGAACAAGTTCTTGTTGACCTTCATTGATCATTTTACGAGGTACGCGGAGGCTATACAGTTACCAGATCAGACGGCGGAGAGGGCCGCGAGGGAGTTCGTGGAAAAGATAATTTGTCGTCATGGCGCTCCGTCAAAGCTTTTGACGGACCAGGGGAGGAACTTTACCTCGTCGGTGATGGCGGAGTCTTGTCGGTTCTTGGGTATCGAGAAGTTGCAGACCACTGCGTATCACCCTGAGAGTAACGGGAGACTGGAGAGGTTCCATCGCACCCTAGGGGACCAGCTCTCCCGCTACGTTAGACGCGATGGGCGGGACTGGGACGAATGGGTTCCTTTTTTCGCAAGCAGCCTATAGGGGGGCGCCGCATTCCACGACCGTAATCTTAACCATATAGTTCATTGTGCATTTATACAACCACTTTGTTGTATAATAAAATTCTTTCAAAAATACACCCATGGTATATTTACAGTACACAAAAATCTATAGCTTTTATTAAATGTGAAAATTATTTTTGATGCTTTAATTCACACAGTTGTGATATTCAAGGTCTGCACTGTGCCGATTGTATGTCAGAGGCATGCGTATTTGACAATATTGAACATTTTATAGATTTAACCCTAGAACGCAAAACCAGGGCCTTTCAGGCCCGGTCACTCCGTTTTTTCTCAATAACTCTCAGAAAAAGCTTCTTATAAATTTCAAGTTTTTAGTATTCCTCCATTTATTCATAATAAAGGTATTTTTAAAGGGTTTTTCAAAAAAAAAATTTTTTTTATGCCTTATTTTTTCTTCGAACCACTTTACAAACACAAAGCCACAAGGAGGGCCTCCCAGGCCCTTGGGGGTTTCTGGGTATTTAAAACACTTTGAATGACAATCTATTATGTATTATGTATTCAAATATTTAAAATTGTCATGTTCTTTTTAAATAATAAAATAAATATTGTCAAATTCTTTATTAATTTTTAAAAAATCAAGAAAACTGTCAGTTTCATCTCGACTTTCGGATCTCAAAGCTTCTCTATATTTTTGAGATATATCTTCTGATAACATTCAAGAATGCTTTTACTTTCTCTTAACTGTATATGTAATTATATAGAAAGTATTGTATTCATGTCAAAAATTCAATGTCGAGATTTTGATGGATATACACGTTTTGAGGTCCCCTGAGTTCAAAAAAGTTGTTTTTGCAACATGGTCTGTTTGTGAACAAAATATCTAAAGAATGAAAAGAGCTAGGAGATTTAAATGTTATCGAAGATAAAGACAGTATTCTTAAAAAAAAAAATAAATAAAATAAAATACAGTATAGAGGTTCTCATTAGTGAAGAAAATAATGAAAATTCAAGCAATGAAGATATTGATCAAAAAAAAAAAATATTTATATTCTTTACGAAAATTTACACCCGACTCATAATTTCTGTTTCAATACTCGAATACTCGATGTTTTATTGGAAAAGATACTTTAGAAAAGATAAAAAATGTATTCCAGCTGAATTTTTACCTATTAGAAAAAAAAAAACACTTTTTCGATTTACTCTCAAATTTGCGCTTGTCTCTTATGTGCCTAAAAAAGGAAGTATATTTTACTCTTGTCGAGTATATATCATTCAGACAATATTGGTATTGTTTATGAACATGCCCAAAAACCAGAAATTATTATTTATTATAATCAATCGAAAGGAGCAGTAGATATTTTGAATAAAATCACAGACACACATGCGGTTGTATAGCCTAGCTGCAAAAGGAAAACAAATCATTGGCTGTTGGCCGTTTTTGAAAACTTTATTACGGTATGTGCAATTGCATCAATGATCATTTATTTTAATTTAAAACACAAATCTCATGTGAATTTCCAAAAAAAACACCTCCGAAGAAAATTTTTTGTTGAATTGAGCGAGGAATTAATTTGCGATCACATAAAAATAAGATCGATACAAGGACTACAGAAATCAATTAGAAGGGTAATTGAGGAAGTACCCCCTCAATGTCAAAATAAAATTTTGATCTTAAAAAACCTACAAGAAGAAGATGTTATTTGTGTCCAACTAAAATAAACAGAAAACAAAAATAACAAGTCTGCTGTAAAAGAAATATTTGAAGTGGTCATTGTACTAAAAAAATTATATGTAAAAGATGTTTTTAAAATAAAAACCTTAAAATTATGAATAAAATATTGATTAGTTATATATTTTTATAAATTTTAAAATAAATTAATGAACAAAAATTAATATAATTATTCAAAAATGTGTTGAAAAACCTATTAAACATATAGTGGGCCTGAGAGGCCCTCCTTGTGACTTTGCGTTTCCAAAAAGCTTGTGCGTTCTAGGGTTAATAAGACGGAATTTTCTAATTGATAATTTTGAATATAGAAATTATTTTGTTATTGCGCCATTGATATTTCCAACAGTCACTGATATTGAAACTGTCACTAATATTGATCCTATCAATATTGAAAATAATAATGATAGTATGCAATTACCAAAAGCTAATAGGAAAAGAAAAATTCGTCAATCTTCTTCTCAACTTATAAAAATAAAAAAGAATCGTCAAAAACAATTAAGGCTTTCTCAGAAATATGCGGAAAAAGAAAGAGCTAAACATGGGTTAAGTTATAAAAATGTTCTCACTGAATATAATAATAAAGCAGTCAGAAGTTCAAAAAGAGAATCCTGGAGGAGGCAATGCGAGGGGATAGAACAGTATCCCGATGTGCCAGACTGCAGAAAGTCAATGAATTAAATTAATACATTTGAATAGAAATTGACGCACGTACTAAATACATTTAAAGGATTAATTATGTTTGCTCAATCGTTAACCATAATTAAATTAATAAGAGACACATTGATGGCAAAAACTCTTTCGCTGTTGATGGGAAGCAAGTAATTGATAGTTTGGGAGATATACCCCCCGAAATGGAACGCGAATTAGTGGATCATGTGTTGAAACTGGAGGAAACGTTTTTTGGAATTACTTTCAAAGATCGAAGGGAATTGGCATTTCAAGTAGTTGAAGGAAATAATATCCCCCACAGATTAAAATAGAGAGAAAAAGTGTGCTGGTACTATAATTTCAAGCGACGGAACCCTGAATTAAGTCTCAGGCAACCGGAAAATTCTTCAATGGCTCGTGCCGCTGGTTTTAGAAATATGGAACAATTTGAAGCTGAATTTTTTTCTTTTTATTTTTAATTACACTCTTTGTGTGAGTACCACATTTTAAATCGGACGGCTTTTTTCCACAGATCGTTTTTGGTGAGAGCCTCCACGGTGTGGAATTCCCTCCCTCGAGAGGTGCGGTTGTCGGGAAGTCTGGGGATTTTCCAGTCCAGACTAAGGAGCTTGATGGGTGGGCCTGTGCCGGGACGATGGGCGGCCCCGGGTTTTGTGGTGTGAAGCATGTGTTGCTGTATGCTGTTGTGTTTATGCTAAATGTTCCCTACACACGTATCAATGTATTTTCTGCTCATATGAGGCACAAATCGCCTCAGAGCATTTTCTATTGCAAACTCCTAGAGCCTTATGGCGTTTGTTTGTTTTTTTTTTTGATTAATAATACTCTTACTTAATTTAAACATTTCTAATATTCAATTTAATAATGCATTCCAAGATTGAAAATGTTTTGTTATATTTAATAATTGTATATTCTCATATTACTTTAATAGATTTATTAATTTTGTTGTTTAATTACATTGTGTTATAAAACTAATTAATTGATTGTCGAAGAAATTTAATATTATTTTTAGTGAATTTACAAGTGTGTGAGTGAAGTGATTCCCCTCGACCCAGAGAAGGCTTCAGACTCTACCCCTCTCGCCGGCGAACCAATCACATCGCTGTCCCCTTAAGAGGAAGGCAGGTGGGGATATTTAACAAAACACCGCAGTAAGCAAAGTTTGAAGATAAATTCTACCTCACCGCCAAATCTTATTAGCGTAAATACATATCTGTAATTCGTCGTGACGTTTGATAATATTAACTAACAAGTGAAAAATGGCTGAGAAACAAACAACAAATCAAGAGTGGACTCTCGAGCGTATTCGTAAGGAGTATCCCGGTTACAGAGGTTCTGAGAAAACCTTCGATATCACAAAGGTCGGCAAAGGTAAAACTAAGCCAAAGCCAAAACCCGTGATGACCGGCCTACCCAAGCCTAAACTATTAGAGGCAGCGAAAACAGCACCAAAAGAAGCTTTAGTCAACGAACCTTTGTGGGCTAAATCATGCTTCTCAATGGGGCAAGACATACGCGAAGAGAACAGACGTGCTAGATTCCAGAACAACTATGCACGACTTGATGAGATCGCGACTACCATGTATCGCGAAATGGTGATTAATGACGTACACCTGTCTAAACAACTGACCAAAGAAATGGTAGTGTACTATTGTACCGCACTACTTTGGGGAAGACTCGTGGACATTAAGCAACACCAAGAATTCGAAATTTTGAGTCACATCGAGGAGAAGTTTCTCGATCAGGTGTGCACAACAGAAGTAGCTATTCCAGAGCCGCTGCACAACTACCTATCTGCGATAGGAGACGTGGTGGATCACACAGGAAATAAGTTATTTCTCGAAGTGGACACGCTGCCAGTAACAGCTGGACGCAACAAATCAGGCTACCATGCAGTTACAATAACAGCCGACAACCACAATACTTTCGAAGAAGTACCGTGCTTGGGCATAGCAGGGGATTCGCTTATGGCGTTGACCTCGGAGCTAGCAGCACCCATGCCGATACACGGAATCATACCAACTGGATTCCAGGCAACGACAAACCTAGCAGGGTTCGTAGGCCCAATAGGCGTCAGAAAGGCTGAATTGATAGACCTAATCAAAAGCCATGCCATCAACACAGACATATTTACCGAAACCGTGCCAGGCACAAGGTTTCAAAAAGACTTATTTATGACCATATCAAAAACCATTTCTAATGTGAAGTGCTTTAAGATCTACAACACAAGAATAGACTCACTGACAAAGTCAGGGTCGGAAGTGCAACTGGTGACAACCACACCTACCGCAGATGAACCAAACATCAAATGGACATCTCGAGAAGTGCGTCCCCATGCAGCCATCCGTTACCCGACTGGAGTGTTCGGAGCGTCTATCTACTGTGGATTCCAATTGCACAAGGTTCAAGGTGGAGAAGAGGACCAACATTGCAACTGGACGTGCATCAAACGTACAGAAGCAACAGCACAAGCGCCTCTCATACCTGAAGAACACATCAACAATAGGAATGACAGACGGAAGCTACCTGCGCTATTCCAGGAAAAGAAGTTTAGTTCAAGGATTACGCAGCAGTCTACTTTTAAGCTAGACGTAATCAAAGACCTAGCTAAGTCAACATAATAGCAATAACTATTATGAATCATTACTAAATATTCCATAGGATGTAATTTAGTAAAGAGAGTGGATATTTCGCAAGAATGTAATCCATCTCACAAAGAGAAGATATTTCGCAAGAATGTAATCTATCTCACAGGACGATAATTTTAAATGAAATTCATGTAACATAATTTTATGTATTGAATATTGTGATGTATTCAAAACACACTGAATCGACAACGATAAGATATGATAACCAGCCTACGTGCTGCAAGACAAAAGTCTATAAATATAGGTCGCACGTCGCTCGACCGAGCTTTTTCAAATTGTCAACCAACGAATCCATATGTGATTTTCTACCAATCAAAATTGACTTTTCAATTGTACGAATTCACGACTCCAAATTTTGTAAAATTATTGTAATAAAAAATAAAAGTTTATTTTTTTTACGTAATTTCAAAACCCAAAAACATTACTGGCGCAGTCGGTAGGACATCCTGCAGTATTGGCATACGGTAGTGCAATGCAACAGTAGTACTAGACAAAAGTACTAAGTGCATCTCGGTAGTACAACGTGTCAGAGTACGGTAGTGAACCATCCAGGAATATCATTATACCACTGGACGCATCGATACTACACTCTTCTGCACGGTCGACTTTTGTATGTACACAAAAGGCTCTTTTCAAAGATTCACGACACCCGAGGACCGACTACTCAAACCAGCCCCGGCAACAACAAGTTCGTACAACAAACTCCTCATCTGTGGACATCGAGACAAACCTCCACGAGGCAACAATTCGTCAATCGAGCAAACAGAAGGCGGCATTACAAATACTAAGGAATTCTTTCCTGAAGGGCGCAGTCAACTGAGAAGTCAACAAAAGGTAGGATTGACAACAAAGTGAGAAAGTCCCGGTAATCCTTCCGTTAAAGGACCCACAAAATTTTGTTTCCGCATTATTATTTTATTAAATAATAAAAAATGGCTTTACTTAATGCAAAGGACATGTTGAGTTTAATCCCAACGTTTGAGGGAGATCCAAACACACTCAAACCATTTTTAGATGCTGTAGATATTGTATTAGCAAATCTAGGAAATGAATTGCCAGCAGCACAACAAGGTTTACTAGGAATCTATATAAGAAATCAAATAAAAGGGAAAGCCAAGGAAAAAATAGGTAGCATACAAGCAGGTACATGGGTAGAATTAAAGGCACACTTGCAAAGGCTGTTTAAAGGTCATAAAAACGAATTTACAATAAAAAGGGAATTATATGAACTACTAAACAGAAATTTGGGAATAGAGAAAACATTTGACTTAATTAATAAGTTAATACAGGAATACGCATCAGAAATATCAAATAGTAACAAACCAAATGGGGAAAAACAAATTTTAATAAATACTTTTAAAAGAGAAGCGGCTGATATATTCATTAGAATACTCAAAGAGCCCACTCAATCGCAAGTCTTAGCACAAAACTTAGATTGTATAAACGAAATATATGATTACATTCTAAATAAAACAAACGCATTAGTTGGTGAAAAGAAGGGTGGTGCTATTCCAAAGCAAAATTCAAATAACCCAAATAATAATAATAATTTCAATAGGAGAGACTATAAAGATAAATATAATAATAATAATTATAAAAATAATTATTACAGGGACCATAACTCAAAGAGAAGTAATGCGTATGTCAAGCAACATGGTCAGAATACAAATTCCCAGCCACCTCCTACCCCCATGTCCACACAAACTTGTCCACCAAGTAGAAACAATCAAAATCAGAGACAGAATCATTTTTTAGAAACGGGCAAAGAGACAAACGATCCCCCCGACAAGAAACAAATGTAAATGGAGATAACGAATACTTAAGCAATTTACCTTATATAAAAGTAAAACCGAATCTAAAAATATTACTAGATTCTGGTAGCAGTTGCAATATTATTTCGCCACACCTAGTACAAAGTATAAAGAAGTATAGAGAGGTAACCGAAATCAGTGCATTAAACAGTGAAACAACACTAGACGAGGTAGTCTTTATTAAATTTAATAATAGATTAGTCAAACACATAGTGTACCCACTGAGCAATGGATTCAATACCATATGGGGAATAAAGCTATTACGTGAATTAAAAGGTAAATGGGATTTTACAAAGGACGAAATCGAGTTAGATGGAGAAAAATATAAATTGCATTATTTCAATCGTCCATCGTTAGAATGCGAATCGGAAGAAGTAGGAATCTCTAACAGTCACCTGACCGATCAAAATTTAATTGCATCTCAGGCCCCGGAGACCCGAAACTCTAATGAGCAATCTAAAAAGCAAGCGAAGGAAAAAGAATCCCCGAAACAAGCAAAAGGCGAAAAGAAAGAGAAAGGCAAATCGAAAAATAAAAAGAAGGTAATAAATTTAAAAATGGAAAATAGAAATAGTCAGAAAATGTCCATTACATCTCCACAACAATTTAATTGTCTCGAAAATAATAAATAGTTCAAAAATAATAAAATAAAATATGTCATGAATCGAAGGGTAAACGAAATTTAACTTATACCAAGTCGATAGAGCATAAAATTAAACAAATTAATGAAGAGATAGTTTATCAAAGGAATTACAAAATTCCCGAAAAACTAAAAAGTGAAGTAGATAATCATATAGAGGAATTATTAGAGCAAGGAATTATAAGGAAGAGTCAAAGTCCTTATAATAGTCCGATATGGATAGTACCGAAA
>JAKCPI010018184.1:15000-16948 GCA_023213315.1 Euborellia annulipes | reverse complement strand
ATTCAAAGAAGCTTTAATATCTGATTATATTTCTATCTCATGTCTAATTAAACCATCTTTGACATAATTCAAATATTCATTACATATTACTAAAACGTATCGATAGGATAATCGTTGGAAATTAGTTTACTTGCAAATGGATTATGGAAATAAATCTCTATAAAATCTATATTTTAGAGCACACTCATCATATAATTGAACTTAATCATTGCCCCCCACTCCTTCCAATTAGGCAATTTAATGGTTCAAATTTTAGCAAGACTAAAATGATAATTTGGCATTCATATAGTATATATTTAAAAAAAAAAAAAAGTTAATTAAAAAGCACTCATTGGATCCCATCAATCCATCAAGCTTGATTTATTAGTTTTTTTTTTTTAACTTTATTATGTGCCATCATAATGAATAAAAAATAAAAACGTGCGAGTTTCATAAAGAGTAGGCTACTTCTTAGTCAACCTTTGAGTGAAAATCCACGATAGGACCCCTTTGAAATGAAACTTGTCTTTTATTCCATCCACGCTTGCTTTATGTTCAAATAAACTTGCCTGACATAAAAATTAATTTCACTTAAAAAGAAATTCACTCATATATTTTTTCTCTTTATATTCTTGAATTTTTTTTTTTTATAATTTAGAATTTCAAATAAAAAATCTGATAGCACAGCACCCAACTTTCTCTTCGGTCATTAAAGTTGTGTTCGGTGCAGATTTTTTGTGTTTCATTATAAGATTTAAAATTTATAAATAAAAAATATATTTTTTATTTTTTTTTGCTTTAGCCGGGTGCACAAATATATTTTAAAATTTAAAATTAAAACATTATCTTTGTTTCCATAAATAATTATATTTGGTACTAGGCGGAAAGCCCTACTTAAGGGTGCAGCCCCTGGACCCCCTTGCACGCCTCTGGCGAGCAAGTTTATTACCAATTTGGGATTCTTGTTGCAATGGAAGTGTTAAGACGTTAAAGAATCTTGAGTTCAAGCGAGGGTACCGACTGGGCACAGGACAAAAGGGTCTATTTATGACTGTTTGAAGGGTCACTCATATGCGTGCTCTTTTCTTTTTTCAACTGCTGCGTAGCTCCTCCCACAATTCCTAGTCGTATAGCCAGAAAGCTCATTCACAGAGCACATATGACGCTCTCTAATTTCCAAGCTAACTTGTAGATTTTGTGTTCCCATATTGAAGAAACTTGATTATAATTAATTTTCCAAAATATTTAAGAGATTCAAATTATTATACTATACTCCCTGGTCCAAGTACTATATGTGTACGGATTATCCCAGCATATTTAATTTCTTTTATAAAAAAAATTAACTTGGAAAAGAAAAGAGTTCTTAAACTGATTGAGCCCTCCGGAAAGAAAGGATCAGTGAAAAGTCGGGTTGAAAAAAAAAAAAAGAATTAGGGAAGAGTACAAAAGGTGAGGAAGTTTTGATCACTTCTCAGGTTGCAATGAACTTCCGACAGAGAGGGATTAGTGTAAAGAAAACATGAAAGGAATACCAATTCACCCTCTAAATTATTTTATTCTTGTTCTTCATAAAGAAAACTTATTAAATAGAATTCATCTATGCTGTCATGTTTCAAATAATATCAAAATGAAACTTTATTTGTTCTCTATTCTGAATATTAATTAGCATTTTAATCGATATTGAAGAAGGAAATTAGGCCTATATAATTTTTTATCGCATTTTCTTTTCTTGTATTGTATTTATTTATTTATTCAATCAATTGTACATAGGGCTAACGTGTAAAACATCCAGACCTTGTATTTTACTTTCCTGTATAAAAGTGAAAGTATAATAATCCTGATTTTTTTTTTTTATATAGGCCTGCCTACACCATAATTTTACAGATAAAAAAAAAAATCCCAAAACTGCAAAACAAATTAAGAAAACAGAAAATGTTTTGTTACTTCGTTGCCTTTTTTTAATTTATAT
>JAKCPI010018184.1:0-10000 GCA_023213315.1 Euborellia annulipes | reverse complement strand
CTCTTACCGAAGGGTAAGAGAAAGTTGTGTGCTGTGCGCCAGTCACACCAGATTTTTACTTTTCTCTTAGCCTATATATGAAATATATAGGAGAGAAAGTATTGCGATCATGTCAAAAATTCGATGTCGAGATTTTGATGGATATACATGTTTTGAGGTCCCCTGAGTCCAAAAAAGTGGGTCCCGCAAATTGGTCTGTGTGTGTGTATGTATGTGTGGACAGATTTTTAGCATGAAGGAATTGAGCTACCGGATTGAAATTTTATATTTAACTTAGGTACCTTCCCACACGCTCAAAATAAGCTTTTGAACAAAATCGGCCAAAAAGTACTAGTACTTTACTGATGTACTTTTTCAGTTTTTTTCGATTTTCTCAAAATTCCCTCCAAGGATTTTTTTTTAAATTCAAAAATCAATTATTTTTTAGATGCTCTTTAAAATGTATATTCTCATTTTGCCGTTGAAATCTTCTGGAGACCACTTTACTCTTGTTCTTTTAGCATGAAGGAATTGAGCTACCGGATTGAAATTTTATATTTAACTTAGGTACCTTCCCACACGCTCAAAATAAGCTTTTGAACAAAATCGGCCAAAAAGTACTAGTACTTTACTGATGTACTTTTTCAGTTTTTTTCGATTTTCTCAAAATTCCCTCCAAGGATTTTTTTTAAAATTCAAAAATCAATTATTTTTTAGATGCTCTTTAAAATGTATATTCTCATTTTGCCGTTGAAATCTTCTGGAGACCACTTTACTCTTGTTCTTCATAGGAAAGATAGAAATGGTTGCCATGGTAACGGAATTTAAATCTTTTTCTTTTTATTAGATTAAAAATCAATTATTATTTAAATTCCCATTTATTTGTGTCTTTAATTGCTTAGGAGAAAACATATATACCATGGGGAACATAAACATTTGCACCCTAACAGGTTTGCAAGACGCCTACTAGTTAGGCAGCCCAATCGACTCACCACTACATATGCAGTGTCTGTGTGAATTTACCTGAGCTAGGGTTCTGAGGGTCTTTTATGATAGACCATAAACCAACCCTTTTGAACAATCTATATAGCGATATAGCGTAGCCTTTTCATATCAAATGAATTTGATCTCAAATTAATAGAATTTCAACATTTTAATTAATCTTATCTTCTTATTTGGAAAAAATTAACTTATTTCACAATTTGAACGAAACTTGTGTCCCAATTTTTAGTAAAATTTTTCCGATATCTATAGACCTTTATACCAGGTAATAATATCTCGGGGCGTTAAAATATTCTTATTTATATTCTTAAAAAAAAAAAACTGTTATTTCGGATTTTTGTAACGAGAGGTCTTACAACATAGAATGTGGCATGTTCAGACAATAGATAAAATTTAAATAAAATAAGAGAAAGTAAAAATTTGCGAATTCTTATTTCTATCTTGCAATGCAAGAAGCCAGATCGATGAAATTTAATAAATAATTCTTGCCCTAAAATTGGAGATCTGTTTCAAATTTTGTAGTAAATACTTCAACCGGAAGTAGGCCTACTTTACCTAAGATTATAGAAGTATTTTAAAAATGTAATATTTTTAGTAAAGAAAGTGAGAAAGAAATGCACTTCTCTTTTGAGTAGCAAAGTGGCGAAAATATATTTCAATTCTTTGCTATCAATTCTGGCCTATTAATTTGTTGCCCGGCTATTTAAATGTATGGTATATGTTTATAAAACTTTCAAACCCTTCTTACCAAGAATGGAATTAGGCCACTTTCAAAATTAATAACCAGATTAAAATATTTTTAAAAGGTAATTTTTATAATCTTAGGTAAAGTACTAACTACTTCTGGTTGAAGTATTGTAATTACTCCAAAATTTGAAACAGATATACAATTTTAGAGTAAGAATTATTTACTAAATTTCACCGATCTGGCTACTTGCATTGCGAGATAGAGAGAGGAATTCGCAAATTTTTATTTAAAATGTATCTATTTTCCAAAGGGATGGTTTATGGCTTCTTCATAAAATACCCTCAGAACCCTAGCTCAGGTAAATTCACACAGACACTGCAAATGTAGTGGTGAGTCGATTGGGCTGCCTAACTAGTAGGCGTCTTGCAAACCTGTTAGGGTGCAAATGTTTATGTTCCCCATGGTATATCTCTCTCTCTCACTTGCAAACATTATCGCCTGTCTCTCCGCCTTCTCTCATAGGCCTAATGTTAATTTCCTATAGGGATTTTTATGTTAATTTCGATTCAAAAGGGGGTCCCCTTTGAAACTTTTTAGGCATTTAAAATTTTTTTTTCCAATTCTTATGAAATTTTGTATTTATTTACGATTCTCTATTGTGTATAAAATGTCCAAATATGAGATTAAAATTTTTAAAAATAACCATAGTTTATTTCAAGCAGTCAACATTTAAAATCCAAGTTTGAAACTAAGGTGCTATCGGAAACTAAATATATCTCGACACAAAAAATCTGGTGTGACCAGCACAGTGCGCAACTTTCTCTTACCGAAGGGTAAGAGAAAGTTGTGTGCTGTGCGCCAGTCACACCAGATTTTTTAACTTCGGAATCTTTCTTTTTTACTTCCTCTTACCTCTATATATATGTTAATAGAGGAGAAGGTCCAAATTTCGGCTACTGTTTACTTTTTGTGTTATAACTTTTGTTAGAATGAATATTATTAACTCTAACCATGATAAAATTGTACATTCAAAGGTTTTCTTTCGATAAACTAAGTTAAAAGCTTTAAAATACCTTTAATTTTATTTTTTTTTTATCACTTAAAAAAATATTCAAAATCACAAATTTTTGAGATGTGGTCTAAATTTGGGCTAGGCCAAAATAAAGTAGAATAAAACAATAAAATATGTACAAATATTTAACTCAAGATCAAGGGCGGATCCAGAGGTGTTTCTCGGGGGGAGGGGGGGTAATCTGGTGTGACTGGTCGCACAACACACAATTTTTTCTTAATTTCGGTAATTTAAAGGCATATTCTATACTTGTTTGCCAGAATATAAATACAAATCAAATTTTTAAGTATTAATTTTTAAAATTTTACATTAAAAATACATTTTTTTTAGAAAAAAAAAGTATTTTTTTCAAATTTCGGGGGGGGGTAATTACCCCCTTTACCCCCCTGTATCCGCCCTTGCTCAAGATGTATTCATTATATTCAGATAATTGTATATATAATGAGCAAGTGCCTCTTTGTATGGGGTGCCAGTAATGAGTCAAGACCTTACGGCTTTACGTCCTTTGTTTGTTTTTTTTCCTAGTAGCCCGAATTTAGACCTTCACTATGGCGTCGATTTGAGATTAATAAAAAAATTCTACAGTCGGTTGAGAGCTTGGAATTATATCGATTATGGTACCTTAGGGTATCTTTAACCCAACTATTTATGGAGAATAATATATTCAAAGTTTTAGACTATTCAGTAAATTAAAAAATGCATACCTGTAAAAGTTTTCAATTGTCGAAAATCAAAAAAATTGCCACCACTCAAACAACTGTCATTGAATTGCGCAGCTTCTTCAACCATGCAATGGGCGTTCCCTGAGAAGTTGTTTCATACTATCGCGGCTACATTGCAGCATCTCCTTATACTGA
Source organism: Euborellia annulipes (assembly GCA_023213315.1). Lineage (NCBI taxonomy): Eukaryota > Metazoa > Arthropoda > Insecta > Dermaptera > Anisolabididae > Euborellia > Euborellia annulipes. The sequence continues at coordinate 6,402 of JAKCPI010018184.1, read as the reverse complement.
TTACAGTACTAGCCAGAATTTGGACCCTAGCCGAAATTTGGACCTTCTCCTCTATATATAGAGAGAGAAAGTATTGGATTCATGTCAAAAATTCGATGTCGAGATTTTGATGGATATACACGTTTTGAGGTCCCCTGAATCCAAAAAAGTGGTTTTCGCGACATGGTCTGTCTGTGTGTCTGTCTGTGGGGGGGGGGGTGTGTGTCTGTGAACAAAATATCTCAAGTACGAAAAGAGCTAGGAGGTTGAAATTTTATATTTAAGTTAGGCACCCCCATGGGACGTGACACGAAGCTTTTGAACAAAATCAACCAAAAAGTACTAGAACTTTACTGATGCACTTTTTCAGTTTTTTTCGATTTTCTCTAAATTTGCTCCAACGATTTTTTTTTAAATTCAAAAATCAATTATTTTTTAGATTCTCAATAAAATGTATATTCTCATTTTGTCATTGAAATCTTCTGAAGATCACTTTACTCCTGTACTCCATAGAAAAGTTAGGAGAAATGGTTGCCATGGTAACAAAATATAAATATTTTGCCATACTTATAAATTGTACATCTTGAAAATCGAATGTACCGTACTGTCGGAAACTAAATACATGTCGACACAAAAAATCTGGTGTGACAAGCACAGTACACAACTTTCGATTACCGAAGGTAAGAGAAAGTTGTGTGCTGTGCAACTAGTCACACCAGATTTTTTAAATTTCATTTAAATAAATATTTAAAAAATTGGATAGAATTGTCAAGATTTTTACTTTCTCGTATAGTAGATTATATAAAGAGAAAGTATTGTAATCGTCAAAAAATTCAAAATTAAAGAAAAATGTCTTTTTCCTCGTTGATGATTTCAAAAACTATCCGAAAAAATGTCAAAGAATAAAAACTTTTTAAAATAGAGTAGGCCTATTATATCATAAAATGACAAAAAAATTGAAAATTTCAAAATTGTTGAAAAAACTTATTAGATAAAGTACGACTTCCAGTACACGTATTTACTCTTAAAGTTAATTCATATCTATAATTTTAGTGTAAAGAGTATAGACTATACCAAATTTCATCGATCTGTCTGCTTGCGTTTTTAAGCAATCGTGTTCACACACACACACACACACACACACACAAAGGCATAATTCCAAAAGAATATTCAGGAAAGTTTCGTTAGGGAAGTTATTCCCGAATTTTTTAGTTATTAAATTCTTTAAAGAAGGATTGCGAAATCAAGACAAGATTTTAAAATTAGCAGTGAAGTAGCACGGGTTTACTTTTGAGTTTTTCCCTAGCAAAAGTTGTGGAATAGTCAAAAATTTATCTTCTGATTTTCATTAAATTCGATCCGAATTAAAATATTATTTTCTTTTGTTTTACAAAAGTTCATGTAGTTTTTACCATCACGAAGGCCTACTGTATGTATAATCATACCAAGATCAAGAAACAGGATCAGTTTTCTTCAAAAATCATTTTAAATTGTCCATTTGTATCACTCATTGCTGAATTTCTGAAATATTTTGAAAGTTTTTTAAAGAATTATTAATTTCATTTCAGGATTCAAACTTTACATTCATTTTAATTTCTAAACTTGTATATTCATTTTTTTTCTCTTAAAATTTTTTAACACTTTTAAACACATTAATAAATATTTAAATTAAACTCTTGTTTAATTTTAATAAAAAAAAACTTACCTTCCAACAGTAAATGATGAAATAACTTGGCTCGACGAGTTCAAATTTATAAAATTTTTTATTTTCATAAAAATATGAAAAAAATTGGAATGTTAGAATAATAAATAAATGACAGTGCCAGTCGTAAAAAAATTACTTCATCGATCTCACTGCAAACGAATGTTGACATTTGGAATTAAATTTCTGCTATTATCATTACTTGTACGCGCTTTGAATAAACACATTAACAGGACAAACTCTTCTTAAATTTCTACTTAATTCTAATATTGGCATAAAAATATCGTTCAATATAGTTAAATACAACACTCACAGTCTTGTTAAATACAAATATCTTTCAATATTCAAATCCGATAAATTATGGATTCAAATATTGACTTATAATTTATAAACTTTTTTTTTTTGCCCTTTTTTTAATTTAAATCAAATAAAAACTTATCAAAATTGATTATTCATTCAATTCATTGAGAAAGGGCGAATCTTAAAAAGCCTCTTTAAATCATTTAAATTTACAGACGATGTTACCGAGATCCTTTTCGATCGTTCAACAGGTTTTTCTTACCCGAGTTCTTCATAAAAGAAGACATAATTAAGATTCATCTCCCATCTGCTCTTTAGGCAAATCATTTAATCACTGAATTTAAATTTATTAATACAAAACTGGAAGGAGATAACGCTACATGTTATTCTAGAATATATTTAACAAAATTTGGTTGAATTAACTTTTAATTTCGGAATTTATTACCTTTAACGTTGATGATTTTATGAGCTATTATATGAAATCAATGATTTTAGAGCAAGAAAGAGAGAAGAGAGCCTTTTCCCCGGGAATCGGAAAACAAAATGGAAACTAGACAAAGCCTTCTTTCTTTGGACATTGATTGGTTTTTCGAGACCAATCAATACGGGACATTTGCCCGTTTGTATTCACCATTGACCAACTTAAACATGTATTGTCCATTCATCACTCTTTATTGTCAAACATAAAATTCTAGACACATTCCAACAACAAACGAAAAAAAAGGGGTTCTTTTTTTTTTTTAGAAGTAGGCCTAAAGCATTTTCATTTATTTTTCTATCAAAGCCACATTATATTTTTATATTAATACTAGGGTAACTTTCGACCGAAACAAGATTTTCAACCGAAACCGAATTGCGGCTTCAATCTCAGTTTCGGCCGAAACAGAAATTTGTTTTAAACTTTTTCTTAATATTTCCTATACAAAATTCATATTATTTTACATATATTTTTTTTAAATAAAATTTCCATTTTTACTTTCTCTTACCTCTATGTTAATATATATAGAGAGAAACTATTGGATTCATGTCATTTGAATTAATGACAAAAGGCTATTTTGATTTTCGAATATTCAATATATTTAAATAAATATAGTCAACTTTCTGGAATATCGTTTTTTTATCAAGACCCTAGCAAAAACAAACTAATTTACATTCCATTGTAAGACGTATTTGGAAATATTTTTTATTTAAATTTATCGATTTAACATAGATTTAATTAAGAAAATACTGATAATCAAGTATATTTATTAGTTAAAAAAATGTTTGCCTATTTAAATAACTTTTTCTTTAATAATAAAAAAAGATTTATCAACATATCGTTTCTTTAATTTAGAAATTTCTAAATCTCTATGGCAAATAAATTAAAGGGTCTTGTAAAGTTACGTGCCTTTTGGGAATTGGGATAGAGGGGATACGGTGAAAAATCGTTCCATTTGTAATCCCTTGTCCAGCCGAAAACATATTTTATTAAATAGAATTGTTCATAATTTCTTAAACAATTTGCAAAAGGAAATTTTTTATTATAATAAAAAAAAAAGGTTTGTTCTAGTATATTTTTTTCAAGAATTGTTTATAAATTTATTTTTATTGTTTTTATCTTTAATTCTAATCAAAAAATGCTCATAATCAAAAGTTTTATTCATGTAAAGAGGAAATACGTAAATGATATTGTGATGTATTAAAAACACACTGAATCGACAACGATAAGATATGATAACCAGCCTACGTGCTGCCAGACAAAAAGTCTATAAATATAGGTCGCATCTCGCTCGACCGAGCTTTTTCAAATTGTCAACCAACGAATCCATATGTGATTTTCTACCAATCAAAATTGACTTTTCAATTGTACGAATTCACGACTCCAAATTTTGTAAAATTATTGTAATAAAAAATAAAAGTTTATTTTTTTTACGTAATTTCAAAACCCAAAAACATTACTGGCGCAGTCGGTAGGACCACTACAACCACTAGGACCAGTACGGTACCACACACACAATCACGTGTTATTGGAATACGGTAGTGCAACAGTAGTACTAGTCAAAAGTACTAAGTGCATCTCGGTAGTACAACGTGTCAGAGTACGGTAGTGAACCATCCAGGAATATCATTATACCACTGGACGCATCGATACTACACTCTTCTGCACGGTCGACTTTTGTATGTATACAAAAGGTTCTTTTCAAAGATTCACGACACCCGAGGACCGACTACTCAAACCAGCCCCGGCAACAACAAGTTCGTACAACAACCTCCTCATCTGTGGACATCGAGAGAAACCTCCACGAGGCAACAATCGTCAATCGAGCAAACAGAAGGCGGCATTACAAATACTAAGGAATTTTCCTGAAGGGCGCAGTCATCTGAGAAGTCAACAAAGGTAGGATTGACAACAAAGTGAGAAAGTCCCGGTAATCCTTCCGTTAAAGGACCCACAAAATTTTGTTTCCGCATTATTATTTTATTAAATAATAAAAAATGGCTTTACTTAATGCAAAGGACATGTTGAGTTTAATCCCGACGTTTGAGGGAGATCCAAACACACTCAAATCATTTTTAGATGCTGTAGATATTGTATTAGCAAATCTAGGAAATGAATTGCCAGCAGCACAACAAAGTTTATTAGGAATCTATATAAGAAATCAAATAAAAGGGAAAGCCAAGGAAAAAATAGGTAGCATACAAGCAGGTACATGGGTAGAATTAAAGGCACACTTGCAAAGGCTGTTTAAAGGTCATAAAAACGAATTTACAATAAAAAGGGAATTATACGAGCTACTAAACAGAAATTTGGGAATAGAGAAAACGTTTGACTTAATTAATAAGTTAATACAGGAATACGCATCAGAAATATCAAATAGTAACAAACCAAACGAGGAAAAACAAATTTTAATAAATATTTTTAAGAGAGAAGCGGCTGATATATTCATTAGAATACTCAAAGAGCCCACTCAATCGCAAGTCTTAGCACAAAATTTAGACTGTATAAACGAAATATATGATTACATTCTAAATAAAACAAACGCATTGGTTGGTGAGAAGAAGGGTGGTGCTATTCCAAAGCAAAATTCAAATAACCCAAATAATAATAATAATTTCAATAGGAGAGATTATAATAATAAATATAATAATAATTATAAAAATAATTATTATAGGGACCATAACTCAAAGAGAAGTAATGCGTATGTCAAGCAACATGGTCAGAATACAAATTCACAGCCACCTCCTACCCCCATGTCCACACAAACTTGTCCACCAAGTAGAAACAATCAAAATCAGAGACAGAACCATTTTTTAGAAACGGGCAAGGAGACAAACGATCCCCCCGACAAGAAACAAATGTAAATGGAGATAACGAATATTTAAGCAATTTACCTTATATAAAAGTAAAACCGAATCTAAAAGTATTACTAGATTCTGGCAGTAGTTGCAACATTATTTCGCCACACCTAGTACAAAGTATAAAGAAATATAGAGAGGTAACTGAAATCAGTGCATTAAACAGTGAGACAACACTAGACGAGGTAGTCTTTATTAAATTTAATAATAGATTAGTCAAGCACTTAGTGTACCCACTGAGCAATGGTTTCAATACCTTATGGGGAATAAAGTTATTACGCGAACTAAAATGCAAATGGAACTTTACAAAGGACGAAGTCGAGTTAGACGGAGAGAAATATAAGTTGCATTATTTCAATCGTCCATCGTTAGAATGCGAATCGGAAGAAGTAGGAATCTCTAACAGTCACCTGACCGATCAAAATTTAATTGCATCTCAGGCCCCGGAGACCCGAAATTCTAATGAGCAATCTAAAAAGCAAGCGAAGGAAAAAGAATCCCCGAAACAAGCAAAAGGCGAAAAGAAAATGACGAAAGGTAAATCGAAAAATAAAAAGAAGGTAATAAATTTAAAAATGGAAAATAGAAATAGTCAGAAAAAGTCCATTACATCTCCACAACAATTTAATTGTCTCGAAAATAGTAATGAAATAGTTCAAGAAATAATAGATGAATACAAAGATGTATGTCATGAAACGAAGGGTAAACGAAATTTAACTTATACCAAGTCGATAGAGCATAAAATTAAACAAATTAATGAAGAGATAGTTTATCAAAGGAATTACAAAATTCCCGAAAAACTAAAAAGTGAAGTAGATAATCATATAGAGGAATTATTAGAGCAAGGAATTATAAGGAAGAGTCAAAGTCCTTATAATAGTCCGATATGGATAGTACCGAAAAAAGGGAACAAGACAAGACTCGTAATTGATTTCAGAAAACTGAATCAAAACACGGTCGCAGATAAATTTCCAATCCCCAAGATCGACGAAATTTTGACGAAATTTCACGGGCAGGAATTTTTCTCAACTCTTGACCTAGCATCGGGATACCATCAAATCAGACTAAGTCCAGATTCAATAGAA
>JAKCPI010018183.1:0-12618 GCA_023213315.1 Euborellia annulipes | reverse complement strand
CCTACACCAAGCCCGGGGCGCTATATGTTTTATTTAATTAATATATACCGATGCCTAAATTCAATTATAAATCATATGATTTGATTTAAGTCAAACATTTAAATTTTATGTTTACAAAATAAAAAAAAAAGCACATTTGCATTGATATGGTAATAATAAATATGATAAAAATATGATTTTTCAAATCATATTATTATTTGAAAAAACCACACAAACTTCAAAGTGAAATTAAATTTGTCAATAAATTAGATTAAAGAATTTAAAAAACAAACAACGCTAAAGCAATTATAAATTAAAAATTCCTCTCTGTTTTTTTTTTTTTTTAATCAAATACCGGTAATTATATAGGTTATGTGATCATGACGCTTTTTCCCAGTAAATATCATTAGTGGAAAATTATAGCAATGCATGTGAGGCTTTTTATATACGTACAAAACAATAATGTCTTTTGGATATCCCTGATGAATTAAGAGAGGAGAATGGATTCAATATATAGAAGAAATTATTTTATTTATTAAATTTTCCCATTGTAGAGCATTGGGTTTTATTTTTCCTTCTGAAATGAATTGGTGCTTAGGAGATACTCAGTATTAAGTATAATATTAAATATTTAAACATTTTATTAAATACAACACACACAAATATTAATTTCAATATTTTTATAAAAAAAATATTCTATCCAGAAATTGCACATGATATGGCAGCGAACATTAAAATAAAATATGAAAGTTGAGTATCAAAATAAAACATTAAAATTGAGGAATTAAGAATGCCACATATGTTCACTAACCGATCTTAGAAAGCGTGTTGATTGGTGTGTTATGTGTAGGTTTTAAAAGAAAAATGAAAGTCAATCAATGCAAACGTTACAAACTATATTACCATCGGATAGTAAGTTATGGTAAGAAAAGAGTCGAAGTCGTCCAGTGAGAATCGATTCTAATCGACTTGAAAGAATATCAACTCGATTCTAAAAAGTCGATTATTTTCAGTAAAAGATCGATTCTTGACTCAAAGTCAATGCCCGAGTGAATATGATCGAGCCGCAGCTAGTGAACAAAGGGATCCACACGTCCACACTAGGGATGCACACAGTTGATCGAAATAAGTGACTAGAAGAAAAAAAGGAGTCGACTTTCCCATCCCTACCTCTCAATTGAATAAATTTTTAAGAATAAAAATATTTTTATAGTTTCTAACAGTATCTATGAAAGGGGGGTAGGGAGGAGGGTTGAACCCCTTTCGTTCAGTCATTATAATTTATCGATAATTATTTTAAGTCAAAAATATTATAATATATAGGCCTATATATATATATTATTGTAACTCATAGAGCTTAAATTATGAGCCAATTTCTATTATTCCCTCTGCTTTTGTTTAATTATTAACTATTTAATTTTCATTCTCAAAGCTAAAGAGAGTTATTGAATGAACTACTCCATCAAATTAATAGAGAATTTTTGACGGACGTCGATTATTAAAGAAAAATCTCTAGAGAGTAAGAAAAAGAAAAAAAAAAGGAAGAAAACTCGGGAGTTTGTTTTCAGTTTGGGATTCGATCGGGCGTTTAAGTCGTCAGTAAAAAGGAACACAATGGCAAACTTAGAGGAGCTAACGAAGCGAAGCCACCCCCCTCTCCACTCATTCCTCTCATAGCTCTTTTCCTAGGAACAAAAAAAAAAAAAAGAAAGAACGAAAATGGAGCAATGGCCGCTTTTTCCTGTTCATTTTTTACACCCGGGTGTTTGAAAAAAAGAAGTGAGAGAGTATACCCTAACCTTTAACCCTTGTCCCTCTCTCTCTCTCTCTCTCTCAATTGAGTTGAGTATTAAGCCCCTGCAAGTTGGAAAAGTCACTTATTTTCTTTTTTTTTTTTTAGTATTATAGATATATAATGGATCATGCGTGAAAAGACTTTTAGAAATATAATATTTTAAAATACTTTCTATATATTTCATATATAGGGTAAGAGAAAGTAAAAATGACATTAATATAATTTATCAAAAGGCCATTGATTTATAATAATTTTAGAGTCAATGAAAAAGAAAATTTGTACAGTATAATGAGAATTTTAGGGTAGATGGTATGAAAGCAGGTCAGTTTTGATGATGATGACTAACTTCATGGGGTTGATTGTAACATGTTATATGTTACTAACTTCAGTTGCTTTGATGATGGTTCGAGATGGAAAAAATTTTCGATTTTGGAATCGACTTGATATTTTTCGATTCTCGGAATCGAGTAAATTCAGGGAGCGACGTCTAAACCCGCTTACTTAAAAAAAAACAGACTATTATAAGAATTTTTCAATGCGGTTTTTTTAAATGAATTAAATACATAAGAGATTATTGGGACATCGAGCTATAATTTTTTTAATGACTTATTAAAAAAATATCGTAATTAATTTGTTTGTTATCAAGCAAATACAAAAAAAAAACAATCTGTCCCAATAATCTTTAAAATTAAAAAATGAATTTATTGTTATTATTAATCACATATTAATTAAGAAATTTTTAAAATAAGCTTAGATGATTTATTTAAAAATCAACTGTCAAATTAGTTCAGCATTCTTGCAATAGATGGCAGGCTAGTCTAAAAGCTGATCCCCTAATAGCGTATATCTGGTCTATATTTATATATTTTTATGCTTTTATAAAAGAGACATAACATATAATAACATTTATAAAGTATTTATTGTTAAAAGATCAATGAAAATCAACCAAATGCATTAAATAATATTAGCAGCCATTCTGACATCTCTTGGCAAATTTTTGAATTACTTGATTTTTTGGGCTTACTTTTTATGACACACTACGCCATCTTATCGGGAAAAACATGCGTAACACCTATTCCGCCTTAAAAGTTTAAGGGTAGCTGCAGGGTGCAAAATACAAAAGCCGCCGTAGTATAATTAGATTCTTTTCTAATATAATATTTGAATGGGAATCATATGATTATGAATCAAGAGTCTCACTGCCTCTAACACGATTTACCCATCCCTCTCTCTATACTGTCGATAATTATTTTTCGATTGCAAATTTCGTTTCTATTGTTAACAGAAATCGAAAAAAAAAAAAAAAATATTCCCCACCACCATCATTAGAATGCACCCACACTGAATGAGTATTTACCTTGAGGAGACAGCCAGCCAGTAAATGAAATGGATGCCTCAAGTGGAGAAAAAGAGAGAGAGATATTTGCAATCGACATCCAGGGGATGCAGCGTGCATTTCAATGCAACTTCGTGGCGGAGAGGGGGATGGAGGGAAATCAGCCAGCCACTTGTATATTCGATATATGATCTGAACAGAGAGAGAGAGACCCCGGGGGTAATCAAACCAACCCCAAACGAACGAGAGAGAGAGAAAACCAAAAGTGGGGAGAATTTTATCAAAGACTCTTTTTTTTTTGAGGGAGATGGATTGATTCATCAAAAAAAATAATAAAATTGAGGAAAATTAGATTTCTATCTTTAAATATTCAACAAGAATTCCATTCAGAAAATTTTGAGTTATTTTTTATTATACTTGGATTTGGGTTTATAAAATTAAATTTTTAAAGTGAAACTTTTATTTGATCCCCTCAAATTTTTTCGCTCTTCTATCAGCATGTCGCTTTACAAGCCGTGACGTCAAAGGCCGTGACGCTACAAGCCATGACGTCACGACAAAAATAGGAAAGTTGAAATTTAATATATATGACGAATTATAAAAAAATAATTGTGAGATTTAATTATTCAATTTTTAAATTGATAAAATATAATTTTTAAAATAATTTAAAATTATTCAAATTACTAAATAAATATTGTTCTCAGTTTTTAACATGCGTCTATTGATTTCCCATTTTCCAATTATTAAGTTAAGATTAAAAACGCGATTTTAATACCCTTAATTGAATAATTTTCTGAAAATTTCCAGTTAAACGCCTACGAACCGAAAAAAAAGTTTCACTTGCATCGTGTTTTCATAAAACCACACAATGATTTTTTTTTTGACCCACTCTGATATAGTTGAAATATCTCATTTGATCTTTAAGTTGAATGCGAAATTTCTTGAGAGGGAAAAGTGCATCAGTCTATTTTTTTTTTTTTTTAACTATTTCTGTACTTGGCAAATATCAACGTTGCCAGTTTTCATCATGACAATGTCAAGAGAGAGAGAGAGAGAGAGAGAGAGAAGAGAGTTGCTAATGACTAATCCTCACCACCCGACCATCTTTCCGTTTCCCTTTCCATTTTGATATCAACTTTTCAAACAAAGTTAGATCATTTTAACTTATATAAAAATAAATACACTCTAGAATATGGTTGAATCTTTTTAAATTGTCAACTCGAGTGGGTTGAATAAAAAAAAAGAGAGACAAAAAAGAACTTTTAAGAGTTGACCCTAAAAGGGCCTTAGACGGAGTAAAAATGAGTGGTGAAGAAAGAAGGGGGGGGGGGAGTGACCTCATTCAGGCATTTAAACAAACTCTAAACCATCTTTTATTTCCCCCAAAAAAAAAGATGGAATGTTTTTCATCAATTGAAAAAAAAGCTTCGTTAAATTAATATAAAGAAAAAGAAGATCTCTCTAATAATTATTGATCTCTCTCTCTCTCGTTCTAAAAGGCTATCTATAAAGTTGGAAGCCTGCTTTGTGTGTGAGAGAGTGGGTGGCTTGTTTTAAGGTTAGAGAGAGAGAGAGAGAGAACTAAGCAAGTGGGGTAAGCAACTTGGTGAGTATCTCAACAAAACAATTAGCCAATGTTGAGAAACTCGTGTAATCTTATTAAAGGAAGGCAAAGGAAGAGAGAGAGAGAGAGAGATCAAATAAAATGACCACATCCCAAATTCTACCTAGTAAAATCACTCTTCGATAAATACTAGCTGAATAACCTGACTATTTATTTATTTATTTTATTTAAGGGGCTAAGGGAACGAAGGTGTTACGCATGTTTTTCCCGATAAGATGGCGTTGTGTGTCATAAAAAAGCATGCCCAAAAAATCAAGTAATTCAAAAATTTGCCAAGAGATGTCAGAATGGTAGCTTATAACACGGCCGCAGCAAGGGGGGGGGGCCGAGGGGCGACGGCCCCGGGCGCAATAAAGAAAGGGGGCGCTGACAGCGTTCAAATTTTTACAAAAAAAAAAAAAAATGTATTATTCATGCCTGGGGAAGGGGGGGGGGCGCGGTTGGCCAAAGGTCGCTGCAGCCCAGGAGCATAAATATATAAAGGCACAGTTTTAGAGATATATAGAAAAATACATTTTATTGGAAAATTTTCTTTAAAGTGGTTCTATTTTTGAATTTTCTAAATTTTTTTAAGACCCTACCCCTTAACAATATGTAGATAGTTAAAACACAGAATATTGCAGTATCAGTAAAATCGGAGGTGATTTAGACGTGCCTCAAACGACTTAAAGTTTCGAGTTTATACAGTTTTTTTTAAATTTTGGACATCCCAAATACAATCCCGGAAATGCGGCTCTATTTTTTTTTTTTTTCTGGCAAGGTCCACCTATAATACCAAACCACCCAGAATACAAAGGAACTGGGACTCACTGGACTGAGAAGATTGAGTTAGACTAATCTGAAGATTTGTTTGGGGAAATAGACAGGAGGTCCAATCACGGAGCATGGGGACAAAATAAATTGTTTTGTTCTGTTGTGATCTGACACATAGGGATGAGAAACCTCTCTGTGTTCCTGAATATGTTATTGGGTGATAATGATTTTACAGAATACATTAATTAGAAGAAGATAGAAGATACTCTTCTTCTTATCTAGTGACTGTAGGGATCAAGGGTAGACACCTATCAGTCTAATTCCCTCTGTATGCTTCCAAAGGAGAGTCTTGACCCCCTCCCAAAGTGGGACAATATTCAAGACACCCGAATTTGGTTTATAGAGGATTAGGAGTTGTGGGAGGAAAAGTAATTTGTTTTGAATAGGAAACCCAATTTCCTTCGGTAGATTTAACCACAGAAGAATGTGGTTGCTCCAGGAGAGATCAGATTAACTTCACTCCCAGAACAGAAAATGAATCTTTGAACTCGAGGCCATTATTGCTGTAAATAAGGGGAGGGCAAATCCTATTTTTTTGTCTAGAAATTAAACAACATTGGGTTTTTTGGGAATTGAATTTTACTTGATTGAGGTTTCCCCATTCCTCCAAGAGACCAAGATCATCATTTATCGACGACACACCCCCAACGACCAGTGGATGAGTTTCACCAGTCCTGACTGAGTCGGGTACTGTCATCAGCAAACAATGAATTGGGTTGGAGGTTACTCCCATGAGATCATAAATGTACATAAGGAATAGGGTGGGAGAGAAAGAACCCTGGGGAACACCTCGTTGATTGAATGCGAAGAACGTCGACTACAACCGAGATTTTCCTCCGTTATGATCCACTCCTCGAATAATGCCTGTAATAGGGCTACTTCGGTAATCGAAAGTTGTATTCTATGCTTGTCCCACCAGATTTTTTGTGTCGAGATATATTTAGCTTCCACAGATATAAATTTTTTTTAACACTCACACTTTTTTTCGCATTCACACTCACACTCACACACGCATGCACACTCGCTGGTGTAGAGAGCTAGGGTGTCGGCTTTCTACAAAGAAGAACCCTGTTCAATTCCTTGGCATGCGGGATTTTTCATTAAATAAAAATATTTATTTAATGTAAACAAATCCTGGATTGGAATATAGGATCTCGCCACAATAGCCCCCAGGCAACTCCACGAGGAGAAGGAGTTGCTGTGGAAGGGACGTAAAGAAGGTTCCCTCTCAGTGATGCATTCTTCGAAAGGAGTCGGTGCTGAGGGAATCCCTCCTCAAACTAGGACATCCTCCCTAGCATAGAAGAGGTTGGAGAAAATGGAACCAGAAATAAGGATCAGTTCACTAGCTAGAAACGAACGCAGGAGGAGGAGTTAGAGATAGGAAATAATGTAACTTCACGGGGTGCCGGTAGATGGCTACGACCAGAAGCCGGTTGGGTTTGAGGTGTGTGTCTTCGTGCACGGAAGCACCTCGGGTAAATAAATCCCGATAGGAATTTCAAATAATAAAAACCACTTTTATCAAAATTGGCGGGACAACTTGGCTAATCATATTTGTTCTTTCCTCAGATGACAGCCACAAAATTAGTATTTAAAAAAGCAAACGCCCCTGATGCTGTCGATCAAAGATCAAAAAAAAAACCTCTCTGGTCATTAAATTTGTTTGTTATTTAATTTTCGCCCTTTTCTAAGGAATTACTTCTTTTTCTGAACCCCCCCCCAAATGACGTCACTGATGTTGATTTAGCCAATCAACCTCGCGGTGCATAATCAATGAATAGAGTACATATCTAGGGGTGACTCATTCTAACACACATACACACACACCCATAAAGTGTCAAATTAGCAACGCTTGATTGAGCCTGTCGATGTAGCATACTATAGACTTGATTCTACCCCTCTTTACTTACTTTATTTAACCCCACTAAAGAAGGGCCGACCCTTAATTCCATCTACTCAAGCATACTACAAAATGCTTAGAGTGCGAATTTTAGTTGAGTTATTTCAGAAATAAAAAAAAAAACATTTTAAACACTAATCTAGTGGAATTGAATGTTTCTAACGAGGATTGATTGAATTGAGACTCGGGTTATTCAAAAAACAGAAGCGTGAATGCAAATCACGCTACACTGTAAAATAAAAAACCCTAATTTTAGAGTGTTTTGGAATACTAAATTTATAAATTTCCCTTGTAAATGATATAGAGCGGGCGCTGGAGGTGTTGAGTATGCAAAATTTGAGGACCGAATTCTGACAATGGATTTGGGCTAAGAATAGCTCCCAGAATAAGGATCCGGATCTTGCCGGGCCAATTTTTGGTCCAATTTTTTTTACCCCCACCTCTCTTATTTCCATAGGAAATCAATGGAATGCATGCTAAGATGATGTGAAGATTTGCAATTATGGTCAAATTCGAGTACTTAAAACCTCAAACAATGGAAAAACTGTCTTGTCAGCAACTGAGGGGATCCTCTAGAGTCCCCTGAGAAGTACTATCTTGCCACCAGTTGTGGTGGTCCCCTCTAACCCCTTCATCTCTTTTCTCTCTCTTTGTTATAAATTTAAATATACGGCTTTAACACCATGCCAAATTGTGGGGACCGGCAATTATGTTCATAATCCACTACCTGGTGCTCCAATCAATGAAAAATACTATCTTGCCACCAGTTGTGGTGGTCCCCTCTAACCCCTTCATCTCTTTTCTCTCTCTTTGTTATAAATTTAAATATACGGCTTTAACATCATGCCAAATTGTGGGGACCGGCAATTATGTTCATAATCCACTAGCTGGTATCCCAATCAATGAAAAATACTATCTTGTCGCCAACTGAGGTGGTCCCCTTTAACCCCTTCACCTCTTTTCTCTCTCTCTGTTATAAATTTAAATATACGGCTTTAACATCATGCCAAATTGTGGGGACCAGCAATTATGTTCATAATCCACTACCTGGTATCCCAATCAATGAAAAATACTATCTTGCCACCAGTTGTGGTGGTCCCCTCTAACCCCTTCATCTCTTTTCTCTCTCTTTGTTATAAATTTAAATGCACGGCTTTAACACCATGCCAAATTGTAGGGACCAGCAATTATGTTCATAATTCACTACCTGGTATCCCAATCAATGAAAAATACTATCTTGCCGCCAACTGCGGTGGTCCCCTTTAACCCCTTCACCTCTTTTCTCTCCCTTTATTATACATTTAGATGTACTGTCTTAAAACCATGCCAAATTGTGGGGACCGGCAATTATGCTCATAATCTACTACCTGGTGTATTTATAATAAAGGGAGATAAAAGAGGTGAAGAGGTTAGAGGGGACCACCACAACTGGTGGCAAGATAGTATTTTTCATTGATTGGAGCACCAGGTAGTGGATTATGAGCATAATTGCCGGTCCCCACAATTTGGCATGATGTTAAGGCCGTATATTTAAATTTATAACAGAGAGAGATAAAAGAGGGAAGGGGTTAGAGGGGACCACCGCAGTTGGCGGCAAGATAGTATTTTTCATTGATTGGGATACCAGGTAGTGGATTATGAACATAATTGCCGCTCCCCACAATTTGGCATGGTGTTAAAGCCGTATATTTAAATTTATAACAAAGAGAGAGAAAAGAGATGAAGGGGTTAGAGGGGACCACCACAACTGGTGGCAAGATAGTACTTCTCAGGGGACTCTAGAGGATCCCCTCAGTTGCTGACAAGACAGTTTTTTCATTGTTTGAGGTTTTAAGACTCGAATTTGACCATAATTGCAAATCTTCACATCATCTTAGCATGCATTCCATTGATTTCCTATGGAAAAAGAGGGGTGGGGGAAAAAAATTGGACCAAAAATTGGCCCGGCAAGATCCGGATCCTTATTCTGGGAGCTATTCTTAGCCCAAATCCATTGTCAGAATTCGGTCCTCAAATTTTGCATACTCAACTACCTCCAGCGCCTGGCTAAAACTACTAAGCATTTATCTACTAAATTTACAAATTTATGCTTTCAAATACTTTTTACAACAAAAAAAAAAAAAAAAAAAATTTAAATTACAATTTTCTTGGAAAAATGCAGTATGCCAATGAAGTACGTGGCTGTTGATTTACACACAAGGATCCCATCATCAGTCTTTCAAATTGCATTTGCCTCGGAGTTGTCAAAGCCCAATACATTTATTATGTATTCTGTTTATGGGCGAGTCGCTCATTGACTTGTTTAGTGAGAATGATGCAGTATCCCACATAGCACAAAATATTGCAGGAAATATTGCGAATCTTGCATAAATTGCCAATTAATATTGCAGGAATATTGCATCAATATTGCAAATCTTGCAAAATATTGGCAATATTGCAGCGGTAGTATTCCAAGCTAGGAATATTGCAGTAACATTGCAGCAATATTGTTGCAATATTTCTATGTCCGCCTTTTTGCAACATTGCAGAAATATTGCATCAATGTTGCTGCAATATTGTCAATATTGAGCAAGATTGGCAATATTGCTGCAACATTACAGCAATATTTTGTGCTGTGTGGGTTGTATTGTAATTTTACATACATTGTACATATAGTAATTTTCGTTAAAATTTGTATTATTATCTACTAATTTTTCAAATTTATGAGTTCAAATATTTACAACAAAAAACATTTTAAAATTACAATTTTCTTCGAAAAATAGAGTATGTATTGTAATTTTACATACATTGTATAGAAATTGTATTATTTTCGAAAGTAGTTTGTGAATTCTAAAATTGCCACACAATTGCACTCTAATTTTCAAACGGCTTTCGAAAATTACAATTATTATTTGAAATTCCTATCGGGATCCCCGTTTTTTACCCGATGCTCGTGTCGGAACACACACCTCAACCCAACCCTCTGCCGTCCATCTACCACCCCGTGAAGTTACATCATTTCCTATCTCTAGCTCCTCCTCCTCTCTGTCTCTACTAGTGAAATAATCCTTATTTCTGTTCCAACCGCTCCTTATATCCAATCTCTTCTATGCTATGAGATGTTGTTTGAGGAGGCTCCTCAACACCATGTACCTACTCCTTTCGAAGAATCATCACTGAGGGGAACCTTTTTACGTCCCTTCCACAGGACATGACACAACTCCCTCTCCTCGTAGAGTTGCCTGAGGGCTATTGTGGAAGGATCCTATATTCCAATCCAGGGCTTGCTTGAGGATTTGTTTACATTAAATAAATATTTTTATTTAATGAAAAATCCCACATGCCAAGGATTTGAACAGGGATCTTCTTTGCAGAAGCTGACACCTACTCACTACACCACGACCCTCCGAAAATTACAATACATTTGTAAATTTGTCTGCTGGCTGTCGAGCTGTCGGCATTTGCATCCTTGGGCTGCCGTCCTTTTCATTCATCAATAATCTTCAGCCAACACGTACTGCTCTTTCTCTTCTGACCAAGAGACGACCACATCACTTGCGTTGCTGAAGAAGGTCGAAGCATTCCTGAAGAAGGTTGAATTTTCGCGACTGGAACATCATTCCAGAAAACATCGCCAACCAATCTTCATCCATCTTCTCCTTATTTTTATATTTTTCGATGAATTAAAATTTTCGGACTGCCTGGGGTCCGAACCCGGTACGTCCGGTATAGAAGGTAGGCACTCTACCAACTACACCAAACCCGAGGGCGTTTTCGGTTGGACTGTGGTTTATTTGTTAAGATTACAAGTCAC
This sequence comes from Euborellia annulipes, assembly GCA_023213315.1. Lineage (NCBI taxonomy): Eukaryota > Metazoa > Arthropoda > Insecta > Dermaptera > Anisolabididae > Euborellia > Euborellia annulipes. Next base: position 1,375 of record JAKCPI010018183.1, on the reverse strand, counting down.
TCATTCTGTCACCTTCTTCAGGTCAATTCAGTTAAGATTACAAAGGTTATTACATCTGTGACATCTTATTTGAATTCAAATCAAATCAAATTCTATTACCAGTAGTGTAACTAGGTGGGAGCTAAGGTGGGCACTTGCCCCCTCCGCCCCAGGTGCTTCACGCCTTTGGCGCCCCGCCCTCAATGCCCTAGGGCATCTAAAATATAGCCCAGGGACGGTGATTTTATCATATTCTTTCCAGAAATTGTCCAATAAATTAATAGTTTTCTTTTAAATTATATTAAAACTTAAAAAACAGCGCCCAGTTACGCCGCTGTCTATCACAGATAGTAATAATCTTTGTAATTTTAACTGAATTGCACCTGAAGATTGAGTGACCGAAACGTCGTAATTTTGACAAATAAAAACTGTGGAAAAAATTTTTGATTTTTTTAATTTTAATTCATTCATTCAATGAATGGTGAATTTAAAAAAGTTTAAAAAAAAATGTAAAAGTGAGAGAGATGTTGATGACTAAAGTTTTTTTTTCTTTTGTTCCTAGTTGTATTTGAGTAAAGTGAGAGAAAGATAGATGGAAGCTCCACTTAAAAAAAAAAAAAAAAATATACGTGCATCACCTCTTATTTAAAACAAAGTCTTGTGTTGTAATATATTCTGGAAACTATTGCAACTTTTAGCAAGTTCTTATATGAAAAATTTATTTTGCCAACATCTAAGAAGGTAAACAGACTGCACATATATATTTAAAGTCTTATTCAATATTTCTTTTGAGCCGGCACACACACAACACGTGACTCCCCCCCCCCCCTCTCTTTTTGTGCAGTTTCTCTTTGGAGTCTTCTTTTCTTTTGGTCACTTATTTGATCGTGATCGAGTATAAAAGTTAGATTATAAAGATCTCTCTCTCTTTTTCTTCTTTTTATTCAAATAAGAAGAAAAGGCTTTATGTGACGCATAAAAAGTCAAAAAAAATAAGCGGCGTCTTCGAGAAAATAAATATTATATTACCTAATAAATCCTGTATATCTGGATATTTTAAATTTAATAACTAATTTCCGACTTCAAATGGATGTTTGAATATTGGAATAGGGAAAATAAAAAAATCTGATGTAGCCAACATCGCTCTCTTTGTTTTAGTTGACAAAATGAAGAAAAAAATTATTTATTTAATTTAAAAAATCTGGTATGACTGCACATACTAGGGATGCAAATGGCGGTCGAAATGTCGAGTTTCGATTTCAGAATCGATTAATCATTTCTGAAAGTCGACTTTTCGACTTTCATGACTCAAGGTCTAGACAAGAGAAAGATCAGATGCTTTCCCACAGAGAATTAAAAATTATTATCATCAATATTAAATAGCACCTGGAAAGAA
>JAKCPI010018182.1:0-19495 GCA_023213315.1 Euborellia annulipes | reverse complement strand
CCTATATCTGGCCTCTATTTATATATTTTTATGCTTTTATAAAAGATACATAATATATGATAACATTTATAAAGTATTTATTGTTAGAAGATCCAATACAATTCAACCAAATGCACTAAATATTATTAGCTACCATTCTGACATCTCTTGGCGAATTTTTGAATTACTTGATATTTGGGCATACTTTTTATGACACACAACGCCATCTTATCGCGAAAAACATGCGTAACACCTTCGATCCCGCTCCCCGTTACACACAGACCAATTTGCGACAACCCCTTTTTTTCCATTAACCAAATTGATTATTAATTTAAAGAGAGATCTATCTCCTTTTCCTTCTAAAAGGTTTCAATTTCATAATAAGTACTTAAATATAGGTTTAATGTATAAGTTGTAATTACATATTATGAACAAATTTTAAGCCGCATATTCAAGAACACCAACAAGGCTCATATATGGTGACGTAATTAATTAATAAAAGCAGAGAGACGATGGATCTTAAGCCGACTACAGTAGAATCTCTAAGATCTTTTATACCGTTCCTATTTAGATATACGAAAAATAATAATTTTTTAAAAAATATACTAGCTGCACAGCCCGCCTTCGATACTTCGGACACGCCTTCTCCCTGACAATCCATTGACAGAATTCGGTCCTCACATTTTGCATACTCAACTACCTCCAGCGCCTGGTCTATTATATGATGTCATTTTTTGTGATATTTTTGTACGTTTGTTTATTTTGTTGTATATATCTCGGCACAAAAAATCTGGTATGACAGGCACAAAACACAACTTTCGGAAGAGAAAGTTGTGTGCTGTGCGACCAGTCACGCCAGATTTTTACTTTTACTTTTTTACTAATGAAATTAAGGGCGGATCCAGAGGTGTTTCTCGGGGGGGGGGGGGGGGGGTAATCTGGTGTGACTCGTCGCACAGCACATTATTTTTTCATAATTTCGGTTATTTAAAGGCACATTCTGTACTTGATTGGCAGAATATAAATACAAATCAAATTTTTAAGTATTAATTTTTAAAATTTTACATTAAAAATAAATTTTTTTGCGAAAAAAAGGTATTTTTTTTTTTCAAATCTCGGGGAGGGTAATTATCCCCTTTACCCCCCCCCCCTTGTATCCGCCCTTGTATGAAATACAAGTGGTCAAGTTAACTAAGGTGCTATGAGAAACTAAATACAAAAAATCTGATGTGCGTTAATACCCACCAGATTTTTAAGAATAAGTAAAGAAAAACGTCTCTTTCTATTGGCTCAGATGTTTTCTATTAGTGAAAATCTTTCATGACTACATTATCAAAAAAAAAAAAAAAAAAAGAATTCTTTTTTATCTACCCAAGTCTTATTGGCCACATAAACATAACGATTGGAAACAGCCGGTAGTGTTTATGTGTGGTATGTTGGTGGGACGTGTTTTATCGAGACTCATATTACACCATCTTTCCGTAAACCTTTGTCCCCCCATCCCCCAAATTCACTGCCGCCGAATACAAACAACATTCAAACCAAACAAACTCAAGCACGAATCTACTTATTTTATTTTTTCATAAACTAAAAATCTGGTGTGACTGGCGCACAGCACACAACTTTCTCTTACCTTCGGTAATCGAATGTTGTGTACTGTGCTTGTCATACCAGATTTTTCGTGTCGACATGTATTTAGTTTCCGACAGTAGGGTAAAATTGAATTCAAGATGTAAAATTTATAAGTATGGCAAAATATTTATATTTTGTTACCATGGCAACCATTTCTCCTATCTTTTCTATGAAGTACAAGAGTAAAGTGGTCTTCAGAAGATTTCAATAACAAAATGAGAACATACATTTAACTTGAAGATTAAGCGTGTTCTTGTTTACTATATCGATGATTTGCTAACTGTCGGAAAAGTTTGCACTAATTGACTAGAAGTGAAGCAACCGGCCCTTAAACAAAAGAGATAAAAATAATTGAAATTAATTGCATTACATTTACAATGACTCATCTCGAAAAAGGGAGGGTATTTACGGTGAAGGCGTTATCGTTTATCTCGCACTCTCTCTAATCAAATACCAAGCAATAAGAGAATTCCCTTGCATATGCCAATTCATCAGTTTCCCCCTCCCTTCCCCCTTTTTCTTGTTGCTGTTGATGATTCAATTATCAAGCAGGAAATTGCGACATGTCGATAATTATTATTCATCTTAGATCCAATTAATATTTCATTTCTATTAAATATTTGCTCTTTTTTTTTTCCTCTTCATCGGGGGCCCCTCTCTCTCTTTTCTTCTTAAATTAAAAATGAATTCGTTTTGTAAATTATAAAAGTGAGGGGAGGAAATTATTTTATGTTAGTGAAGGGGAAATAGAATATTTAATTTGTTTTTTAAAACTTAAAAAAAAAAAGAATTCACCAATAAATCGGGGAACCCCATTCCCATGAGCGTTACTAGGGGGTGTATCCCCTCCCCAGAAAGCTCCCTGGCCCAAGAAAAATTGAGAAAATATGGGGCTTTCCAAGCCCCCGGAGAATAGCTGGTCCCCCAGCCAAATTCCCTATTTACGCCCATGCCCATTCCGTGCACAGGACATGTACTTACAAGATGTGGATTTTATAGCTGGGTAATCGTTAATTGGTAAATAAAAGAATAGCAGCTAAAATTATTTCATTTATTGGCCCGCTAGGCTGACGTTTCGCTGTATTTTTTAAATTGTAATTCAATCATTGTACATACCGTTTTTTACTTTCTCTTACCTATGTATATATGTAATATATATATAGAGAGAAAGTATTGGATTCATGTCAAAAATTCGATGTCGAGATTTTGATGGATCTTCACGTTTTGAGGTCCCCTGAATCCAAAAAAGTGGTTTTCGCGACATGGTCTGTCTGTGTGTGTGTGTGTGGGTGTGTGTGTGGTGGGTGGGTGTGTGTGTGTGTTCAATTTTAAGCATGAAGGAATTGAGCTATGAGGCTGAAATTTTATATTTAAGTTAAACACCCCCCGGGACCGGAAAAATAAGCTTTTAATCAAAATCGGCCAAAGAGTACTAGTACTTTACTGATGTACTTTTTCAGTTTTTTTCGATTTTCTCAAAATTCGCTTTAACGATTTTGATTAAAATTCAAAAATCAATTATTTTTTTAGATGCTCTTTCAAATGTATATTCTCGTTTTGCCCTCAAAATTGTTTGAAGCACACTATACTCTTGTGCTTCATAGGAAAGATAGGAGAAATGGTTGCCATGGTAACAAAATATAAATTGATGTTTTCACAAAATATAAATATTTTCCCATACTTATAAATTTTACATCTGAATTCAAATATTCCTTACTGCCGGGAACTAAATACATGTCGACACAAAAAATCTGGTGTGACAAGCACAGTACACAACTTTCGATTACCGAAGGTAAGAGAAAGTTGTGTGCTGTGCGCCAGTCACATCAGATTTTTTTTCTTTAAATATCTGGAACCGAATGTTCATGGAATATATGATTGAGTTATTGATTGTATGCCTATAACAGTTATTGACAGCCCCCAAGCTCTAAGGATGGTCTTGACCAAGACCGAAACGTCAGCCTAGTGGGCCAATAAATGAAATAATTTTAGCTGCTATTCTTTTATGTCCCAATTAAGGACATGTACTATTTGTACTCTGTTTCGATCTCAAAATCTATTTATTAGTATTCTCAAATTGGCCTGTCTGTGCGTGTGTAACGGTTTTTAGCATGAAGGAGTTGGGCTACCGGATTGAAATTTTATATTTAAGTTAGCTACCCTCCCGGACACTCAAAATAAGGTTTTGGACAAAATCGGCCAAAAAGTACTAGTACTTTACTGATGTACTTTTTCAGTTTTTTTTCGATTTTCTCAAAATTCGCACCAACGATTTTGTTTAAAATTCATATATCAACTATTTTTTAGATGCTCTTTAAAAAGTATATCAGTAAAATTTTTCGTGGAAATTGTTTGAAGTACACTTTACTGATGTGGAAGCATTCGTAGACTCAGCGCCAGTTAATAGCATCAAACTTAATATATCTCGACACAAAAAAATCTGGTGTGACCAGCACGGTGTACTGATGAGTAAGAGAAAGTTGTGTGCTGTGCGCCAGTCACACCAGATTTTTCCTCTTCTATTATATTACATATTGCAATTATAATTCATATACTTAAATTTTGTTTTAGTATAAGAAACTCTTGACCGTAAGAGACAGAGAGTTAGTGGGCCATGTGTGTGAGAAGGGTAAAGGGGGGAGGGGGGGGGGTGAGATGCTTTTTAGATAGAAGAAGAGGAATGGGATCAAAGTTAAATTGATCAAAAGCCCGGAGTCATCAAAGAGACATGTTTATTAAAGTGGTTTACATTTAAGAGCTAATCGATGTATGTAACTGCGTCCCATGTTATATATGGTATATTTAGGCCTGCTATGTGTCTGTGTGTATTAGTGAATGCAGAATAAATGGTTCATTCAAAAAAAAAAAAACAAATCTGGTGTTACCTGCGCACAGCACACAACTTTCTCTTACTCTTCGGTATGAGAAAATTGTGCACCGTCTGGTCATACCAGATTTTTGTGTCGAGATATATTTAGCTGCTCTTAGTACTTTAGTTCCAAACTTGACCACCCCGATTCATAGATGGCGCTGAGCTACGAATGTTTCCACATCAGTAAAGTATACTTCAAACGATTTCCACGAAAAATTTCACTGAAATACTTTTTAAAGAGCATCTAAAAAATAGTTGATTTATGAATTAAAAAAAAATCGTTGAAGCGAATTTTGAGAAAATCGAAAAAAAACTGAAAAATTACATCAGTAAAGTTTACTTCAAACGATTTCAACGAAAAATTTCACTGATATACTTTTTAAAGAACATCTAAAAAATAGTTCATTTATGAATTTTAAACAAAATCGTTGCAGCGAATTTTGAGAAATTCGAAAAAAACTGAAAAAGTACATCAGTAAAGTTTACGTCAAACGATTTCCATGAAAAATTTCACTGATATACTTTTTAAATAACATCTAAAAAATAGTTCATTTATGAATTTTAAACAAAATCGTTGCAGTGAATTTTGAGAAATTCGAAAAAAACTGAAAAATTACATCAGCAAAGTACTAGTATTCTTTGGCCGATTTTTTTCAAAAGCTTCATGTCACGTCCCAGGGGGGTACTTTATTTAAATATAAAATTTCAACCTGACAGCTCTTCTCATTCTTGAGATACACAGACACACAAACAGACAGACAGATAATTTTTCGGGACCCACTTTTATGAACTCAGGGGAATTTATTCATCTTCATTTTCGAATTGAATTATTATAAAATACAAATGAATTTTGTTAAAATTGAATTGGATTTTGAGACAAATGAAAATTCATTGGCTTCTTTAAGTAGAGAAATAACGAGAGATAGAGAGAGATCGTCTTATTTAATTTGCTGAAAGGGAATATATACTATTCAAAATGAATATTTGACGCATGTATAATTAGTAACATTATCCTTGGTTCTCGGTTCACAAATTGCGTTTGCTAAGTGCAACGTATTAAGCACACACAGCACCGATACATAGATATATCCTTTCTACTATTTCTTAATTAACATTTCTCTATTACATTAAGGAGAAAATATTGAATTTATTTTGACATTTTCCTTCGGCGTCCAGCTCGACAAATTGCTTTGTCTTTCCGTAATTATTAATTTTCAAGACAGGTCGGTCGTTTCAAATAAAATAAAAAATCTGGTGTAACTGGTCGCACACACTTTCCTTCGGAGATAGTTGTGTTCTGTGCTTGTCACACCAAATTTTTTGTGTCGACATATATTTAGTTTCCGAGAGTTTAGAGCGCGAATTTCAAACCAGAATTTAATCAATTTAGATTTGTGAAATAAATTTTAAAAGAATAATTTCAAGTTTCCTTAAAATAATTATAAAATAATATTAATAAAAATTCCTCGAGGTAGTCGAGTTATTTGAGAACGTTTAGACCAGTGATTCTCAACTTGTCGCGGTACACTTTTAACGATTTCAAAATATGGCGGCACACAAAGAAAAAGATAAGTTTAAAAGTTGGTAATTTGTTCATATACTTGTATATTAATTTTATTTCATATCCTGGGTATATTAATATTAAATCACCGAAGTATATGAAAAATGATTGAAAATTCATATTTTTTGAAATGCAGTGTAGATTCCCGAAGACAAAGATAAAAAAAAAACCTTGCTATCTCCAGTGTTTATTTTATTGTATTGATTTAAAAGCGACTATTTTTCCTCGCTTATTAATAGGCGATCTAAATTCAGTAGGGTGTGGGTGTGTTTCCTTCATAATTCAGCATCTGAGATACAGCAGACCCTCTCTCTCTCTTTCTCTTGTTTGCAGTTCACTTAAATTAACAGATTGACTAGCTAAAAATCTATTCATGACACGGTGAATATTTCACAAGTGGCTACACTTGGAGGATATCCATCCCTCTTGACTCTAATTGCTACTAGCTAGGAACAAAAAAAAAATTCTTTTTCTTTTTGCTTTAATAGAGAATAAAAACAGCTATTTATATTAATTACTAGCCAGAGGGCCTTTCTCCTCTTGAAAAAATAAAAACTGCCGGATGATTGATGAAGAGGAAAGACTGACTGTTATATAACTTCATTTATTTATTCTCGAACAATATTTAAAATGTTAAGAATGAATTTTCAAGGGATATAACTATACATTGGCTCTATGGAAGGAAAGAATAAATAAGCACAGAATAATAAAAATAAATCTGGTGTGATGGTCGCACAGCACACATTCTTCGGTAATCGAAAGTTGTGTTCATTGCTTGTCACACCAGATTTTTTGTGTCGACATATATTTAGTTCCCGAGAGTACGGAACATTTGAATTCAAGATGTAAAATTTATAAGTTTGGGAAAATATTTATATTTTGTTACCATGGCAACCATTTCTCCTATCTTCCCTATGAAATACAAGAGTAAAGTGGTGCTTCAAACAATTTTGAAGGCAAAACGAGAATATACATTTGAAAGAGCATCTAAAAAACTAATTGATTTTTGAATTTTAAACAAAAATCGTTGGAGCAAATTTTTATTTTAAAATCGAAAAAAAACTGAAAAAGTACATCAGTAAAGTACTAGTACTCTTTGGCCGATTTTGATTAAAAGCTTATTTTTCCGGTCCCGGGGGGTGTTTAACTTATATATAAAATTTCAACCTCGTAGCTCAATTCCTTCATGCTTAAAATTGAACACACACCCACATGACATGAATCCAATACTTTCTCTCTAAATGTTTTATATATAGGGTAAGAGAAAGTAAAAAGCAAAGAGCTGGAGGGAGGCCAAACAGCGCTGAAACTCGGCTGGGTGATCGAAAAGAAACCTACAAAGCCAAACATGTTTAATGTTAAATTTAAAACCCTTTAAGCAACTTTCTCTTTAACGTCGAATTCATTGCAAGACGCCAGAGGAATTTTCAATCATGCTGAATAACAAGTTCATTAAATATTGGTGGTGGCGGTATTTTTTTTTTCCCAGATTAATTCGGCAACGATGGGTGGTTTGCTAATCGGTTAAAAGAAGGTGGAGACGTGCCCGTGCCTGAGCACGTCCTACTCCATTTTATCCCGATTAATTCCTTCCTTCTTGCACGCTGATAAACGCCACAAGTGTCTTTTTCTCTCTCTCTCTCTCTGGCTTATGTATTTCAAAAGAGTAAGTAGAGAGAGAGAGAAAAAAAAGGTTAACAATTATGAAGTCGTAAAAAAAGAGAAATTTTTATGAATAATTATTTTCAGGACATAGTGTAATGTTAGCATCTCTTTGATGAAATAACGACTTAATTTTTACTTTCTCTTACCTCTATATATATGTTAATATATAGAGAGAAAGTATTGGATTCATGTCAAAAATTCGATGTCGAGATTTTGATGAATATACACGTTTTGAGGTCCCCTGAATCCAAAAAAGTGGTTTTCGCGACATGATCTGTCTGTGTGTCTGTCTGTCTGTCTGTCTGTGTGTCTGTTTTAATTTAATTGGTTTAAAAATTATTTTGAAGATAGAACTATGATCTTAAATATAGACAATTCATATAGTGATGTTTTTAAATTGAACTGTGGTGTGGGCCAGGGTACAATCCTTGGGCCATTAATATTTTCAGTTTTTGTTAATAATATTAACGGAATATTTGAATTTGCACGGCCCTTCATGTTTGCGGACGATCTTGTACTGGTTGTATGTCACAGAAACTTTAAAATCGCAGAAAGAAATTTGCAAAGAGATTTCAATAATTTAATTAAATGGACTCATAACAAGGGTTTAGTTATTAATAATGAAAAAACTAAAATTATGAATATACAGGCTTCACAATCCAAATTAATTAGACCAACACCTAAAATAATATTCCACGATAACAAATGTTTGCATGATAATACAGAATTAACTAAAATATTTTGTGATTGTAATAAAATGATAGAAGAAGTGCCAGAAATTAAATACCTTGGTATAATTATAGATAATAGATTTAACTGGGAAGGACAATTTAGAAACCTGGAAGGGAAACTGAGATCACTGCTCTATGTATTTTCAAATATAAAGCATTATATAAATAATGAAGGTCTAATCACACTATACAAGTCCTTGGTGGAATCACATTTAAGATATGGTATAATAGCTTGGGGAGGTGCTGGAGTTCACGTTATTAACAAATTGCAATTAATTCAGAATAGATTTATAAAAATACTTTGTACAAAGCTTAATGTAAAAGAAAAAGATTATGTATATAAAATGTTTAAAATATTAAAAGTAAAAAAACTATATGAAAAAATAATGTTAGAAAAAAACTATTTTAAAATTGAGGTAAATAAGATAGAAAATAAATATACAACGAGATTGATGGAAAACCAAATGTTGATAAAGCCACGGACTGTGAATAAGTATGGTGGTAGAACGATAGAGTATGTGGTCACAGAACTTATAAATGAAAACAAATTATTATTAGGAATAGAGAACAATTATGATCTAAAAAAATGTTTTAAGAAAAATATTTTATTGTTAAAGAAAAACAAACATGTGCACTATTAAATTGGTACCTTGAATATTGTTATTTAATAGAAAAAAAGAGATATTGTTATTTAATAGAAAAAAAAAGAAAAGAATTTATGTATATATGTTGTAACTGGGGCGGTTCTGTCTGCAGATAAAACAATTTAGTTTTCGCGGACGGACTGCCCTAGAAGAGAGAAGGAAGAAGAAAATTGTAAGATATTTGTATTATTTCTTTTTGTATAGAACTGGAACAATAAATTTGAATTTGAATTTGAATTTGAATTTGTGTGTGTTCAATTTTAAGCATGAAGGAATTGAGCTAGGAGGCTGAAATTTTATATTTAAGTTAAACACCCCCCGGGACCGACAAAATAAGCTTTTAATCAAAATCGGCCAAAAAGTACTAGTACTTTACTGATGTTCTTTTTCAGTTTTTTTCGATTTTCTCAAAATTCGCTCTAACGGTTTTGATTAAAATTCAAAAATCAATTATTTTTTAGATGCTCTTTCAAATGTATATTCTCGTTTTGCCCTCAAAATTGTTTGAAGCACACTTTACTCTTGTGCTTCATAGGAAAGATAGGAGAAATAAATGGTTGCCATGGTAACCGAATTTAAATCTTTTTCTTTTTATTAGATTAAAAATCAATTATTATTTAAACGCCCATTTTTTTTTTCGGAGAAAACATATCTCTCTCTCTCACAAAACTATCTTCTCTCTTTCTACGCGTTTTAAATTTTTCTACCTTATCTTCGCATTTGGCCAATGTTAATTTCCTATAGGGATTTGTATGTTAATTTCGATTCAAAAGGGGGTCCCCTTTGGAACTTTTTACGCATTTAAAATTTTTTTTTCCAATTCTTATGAAATTTTGTATTTATTTACGAATCTATATTGTGTATATGTCCATATATGAGATTAAAATTTTGAAAAATAACCATAGTTTATTTGAAGCAGTCAACATTTAAAATGCAAGTTTGAAACTAAGGTGCTATGGGAAACTAAATATATCTCGACACAAAAAATCTGGTGTGACCAGCACAGTGCACAACTTTCTCTTACCGAAGGGTAAGAGAAAGTTGTGTGCTGTGCGCCAGTCACACCAGATTTTTTTTCAATGTTTTTCGATTTTCTCTAAACTCGCTCAAACGATTTTTTTTTTAATTCAAAAATCAATTATTTTTTAGATTCTTTTTAAAATGTATATTCTCATTTTGTCATTGAAATCTTTTGAAGACTACTTTATTCTTGTACTTCATAGGAAAGATAGGAGAAATGGTTGCCATGGTAACAAAATATAAATATTTTCCCATACTTATAGAATGTACAGTACTGTCGGAAACTAAATACATGTCGACACGAAAAATCTGGTGTGACAAGCACAGAACACAACTTTCGATTACCGAAGGTAAGAGAAAGTTGTGTGCTGTGCGACCAGTCACATCAGTCTTTTTCGGCATCTTATACTCAACAGACTTATATGATACTAAAATTATTTAAATACTATATATGTGGAGAGGTTTGCTCAGGGGCCCCCCTTGTGGGTACGTGGTTGGCGACCACGAGCTGCCCTAGCTGGGACCGACCATACTTCTGTTCTTTGTCTGTCAGTCTCTTCCCTTCTATATTTTCAACAGGCGTCAGACCGTGCGACGGGCCGGCCTGTTCTATTCCTTCCCGGTCGTAAAAACCCATCTGCCGACCCCGCACCGCGGGAATAATCAGCCGAAGAAAGATATGTGGTGAGGGGGGGGGGAATCCATGAATATTTATTTATACTTCATACATAAGAGTTGATTAAATTTGAATTAATACGCTAATTTCACTAGCTTTTATCTAACAGTTTAACAGAAGGAATTTATTATTTGTTAAATGTTAAATAATTTCTCTGAATTATTCACATGATTTCACTAAATAGTATTATTATAAATAACGTTTTTTTTCTTGTTCAACAAATTTCTTGATTATTAATAATAACTATAAACAAACGCCGCCACTAATTGTACTTTAATAGGAATTATGAATATCATTTACGATTAGTTACACTCACATGAATTATATTCATTAAAACAATTATTTTAATTGCCCCGATAATAATGTTTTAGAGAGAGATCTCTCGTTACATCTCAACCCAATGAAAATTATTTTAATTAATCTAATCTAACTTAATATTGCTGCATTCTATCTAACTAGGAATACAGAATAATTTATTATATTAGCTCGCTCTCTGTGTGTGTCTGTTTCGGAATTTTGAATTATTAGATTAGTTAAAGCATTTACAAAACTATTTTGAAGATAATTTGTTCATTTTAGAAATTATTTTCGTTAAGAGGAGCTAGGTGTTATTAGTCAAGGTTCTTAGAATTGACAAGGTTGGCCCATTCTGCTCGGGAGAATTCGTTTTTTTTCGGCTCCTTTGAGTTCTGACGCCCGTGGAGTCTCCTTGCTATTGCTTGCTAATGGGACTATATACAATTCTTCATATTAAATCAAATATTTTTTAATTTACATTTAAATATCACTTATTTGATGTTAATTAAAGATAAATTAGATAAAAGGAATCCATAAAATAGAGAAATGTGCAGGGGTTTATGTAAAATAATTTTCGATTCTTAAATAACACTAGTCGACGACAAAAATGAACTTTTTTTCTTTCACAAGAATAAAGATATGAAATTCTAGAAATATTTTTCATACTGAATTCAAATATCATTTCAGTTTTGCCCCATCAGGCACAGTTTTAGAGATATAGAGAAAAATAGATTTTAATAGAAAATAACGGCTCTTATTTAGAATGTTCAAAATATTTTTAACGCGACATACAGTAAAAATATGCAGAGAGTTATAATACATATAAATTTTAAGTTTCAGACCAATCGGGGGTCATTTAGACGTGCCTCAAACGGCTTAAAGTTTTAAAAAAATCGAAATTTTTAAGATTTTTTTTGCTTTGGTCACCCCTAATACAATTTTAGATATCCCTGAATGCAAAAAACATATATGTACGATATTTTATAGTTCTTTGGCTTTCTAAAAAACATTCATTCGTAAAAATCTGTTAATTATTAACGAAATTATAAACAAAAATGTCATCAAAGAAAAAACACAAGTACACTCACTGGACGAAAAACTGGACTGGGATAGTCAATAACATAAATAAGGATGCAATAACTCTATATATGCAAAGTAAATTAAATAAATGCCAAGAAATGAATCGCACACAAATAAAAACATTGCTTTTCTATGGGCGAGTGGTGGGAGGGAGACTCCAGGAGCATCAAACCAATCAAAATTCGATACGCGAAATGGGACTATGGACCTACCTTGTCGATTCGAAATACATTGGTATTAGCTAAGATCGTGCCCCAATTTCCACTTGATTATGATAAATTATTTATATTTTTATAAAAAAAAATTATATTAATAGTTACATGATTGGTCAAAAGATGGCTCTATCAGTTTGATAACTTCTCATATCAATTGTTTTTTTTTTTCCTTATTATCGCATTTATAAATTTTTATAAAACACTATATACATATCTTATAAGTAAACTTACAATATAGGCATTTAATTTTTTGCTTTTTAACTATATACAATAGTCAATTTTTTATTTCAATCCAAAGAGGGAATAATATGAGGGAGTGAAATTTTTTCGATATCAGTATATAAACTTCTATTGTCAAATAATAAATAAAATTCTTTGAAATTTTGCCTTCATTGCAATTTTTAAATTGGTTGAAGTATCTATAACATTTTTCCAATGATTTACTCGCCTTAAAAAGAGATGTGTAATCTAAAAAATTTAAAATGATTTTTTTTTTTTTTTTTTTTTATAAAAAAACATTCACACTTTTTCTCTTTCACACTCACATTCACACTGTCTTTTCGGCAGCTCAGGCCATATAAGACATTTACGATAACCGTTATTTATGAATTTATATATATTAGGGTCCAGGCATTTTTATTTAAGCCATCTGGTATCCAGATGGCTTAAATAAAATCATCGGACTGCCTGGGGTCCGAACCCGCGACGTTTGGTATAGGAGGTTAGCACGCTAACCTCTACACCACGCCCCGTGGGCGTTTAAAATGATTAATGATAATTCAAAAGGCAATCATTTAATAAAATCTAATTTATCTTAATATATTTAATTAATCATCGCCAACTCCTTGCCAAAAATCCTAGGAATTTAATCCTGATGACATAAAATGAATAATAACAAAAATAATCTGGTGTGACTGGCGCACAGCACACAACTTTTTCTTACCTTCGGTGCTTGTCACACCAGATTTTTTGTGTCGACATGTATTTAGTTCCCGACACTACGGAACTTTTGAATTCAAGATGTAAAATTTATAAGTGTGGGCAGGGCCGGATCTAGGGGGGGGGGGGCAGTGGGTGTGTGTGCCCCGGGCGGCAGATATCAGGGGGCGGCAATTAAAATAAAGAAAGATTTACTAAAAAAAAAGGTAAAATGAAATGAGTTTTGTATTGAAAATTTTAAGTAGGGGGGCGGAAAATTAAATGTTGCCCCCTCCCTAAAAAATCTCCTAGTTCCGGCCCTGAGTGTGGGAAAATATTTATATATTGTTACATTTCTCTTATCTTTCCTATGGAGTACAAGAGTTAAGCGGTATTCAAAAGATTTCAAAGGCAAAATGAGAATATACATTTTAAAGAGCATCTAAAAAATAATTGATTTTTGAATAAAAAAAAAATCGTTGGGTAACAGAGACTTCACTAACTACCCAGACATAAAACAACCGGCCCTTAAACAAAAATGAACGAGTTAGGAAAACGAAAACGTGGGATAATAATAATTAGGGTCCGACCGAAACAAGATTTTCAGCCGAAACCGAAACCGAATAATCGGCCTCAACCTTAGTTTCGGCCGAAACCGTAACCGAAACCGAAACTAGTATTTCCTTTAAAAAAATTTATATTTTTTTTTTTTGAAATTTTTTTCCCCTCCGTGAAAATCATTTTACCTTTTTTTTAGGGAGACAAAAATTTTTTCTCCTTCAAGTGCAAATTATTTGACCTTTTTTTTTTAAGACTCAAGTTTCGGCTACTTTTTGGCCGAAACCATGATTTTTGGCCGAAACCGTAACCGAAACCGAATATTCGGTCGGTTCCTAATAATAATAAATGAAAATCAATTTTTCACCGAAACCTCAGAGTAACCGGCCAAACAGCTAGGTCTCAGTCCCGACCAGGCCGGTTAAAAGAGCTTTAACAGTAATTAATTGTAAAATAAAATAGCTATTCTCTTTCTTCAAAGAGTGTTAAAAGGTCCGATCCCTTCCAGTGGCGTAGCGAGGGGGGGGGGGGGCAAGAGGGGTCATGATGCCCCGGGCGCCGCTCACAAAGGGGCGCCAAATGGTCCGCAAAACAAAAAAAATTGCTGGATAATTTTTATTTTTATTATAATTGATTTCTGGAAAATATATTTTAAATGTAGTGCCAGTGTAATATAATAATTCTTGCCGAAAAAAAGTCGGCGAAAAAAATGGCTGAAAAACCCGAAAAGTTCCAAAATAAAATATTTTAAAAAATTTGGTGTGACTGTCGCACAGCAGACAACTTTCTCTTACCAAAGGTACTGTACTGTGTTTGTCACACCAGATTTTTTGTGTCGTCATACGTATATAAAGCGTCGAGATATTAGAAGAAGTTTTGAAATTTATAAGTATGGGAAAATATCTATTTATATTCCTGGCTTCTATCTTTCCTATGGAGTACAAGAGTTAAGTGGTCTTCATAAGGTTTCAAAAGCAAAATGAGAATATATTGAGAAAATCGAAAAAAACTGAAAAAGTACATCAAAATCCTTTGGCCAAGCCCGAGGGCCCGAGCCCTGCTTATAAATTTCATTTCATCTTCTAATAAACGGAAACTATATATACCTATGTCGACACAAAAAATCTGGTGGGACAGTCACACCAGATTTTTAAAAATATTTATTTATTTTGGAACTTTCCGGATTTTCGGCGAGTTTGTTTTAGGCGAGATTTTGCTTTGGGCGAGAAAATTTTCGGCGAGTTATACCGCCCCCATAATAATTTTGTATATTTTACATATAATATTATATGGTTTTCGAATGGGGGGGGGGGCGCTTAAAAGGTATTTTGCCCCGGGCGCGAGTTAAGCTCACTACGCCACTGATCCCTTCTAGTGTGCATTAGGGATGGAAAAGGAGCTCGAAAAGTCGATTTTCGATTTTGGAATCGACTTGATATTTTTCCATTCTCGGAATCGAATAATCATTTCTGAAAATCGACTTTTTAAAAACTCTATAACTCGTGCTTAAGAGATTACTCAAAAAATATTAAATATATTTATTTATTTATATTATAAGATTTATTAAGTATTTAAACATTTTATTAAATACAAAACACACACAAATATTGTTTTCAATATTATTAAAAAAGAACATTCTATCCAGAAATTGCACGTGATATGGGACAGAACATTAAAATAAAATATGAAAATTGAGTATCGAAATAAAACATTAAAATTGAGGAATTAAGAATGCCACATATGTTCACTAACCGTTCTTAGAAAGTGTGTTGATTGGTGTGTTATGTGTAGGTTTGAAAAGAAAGATGAAAGTCAATCAAAGAAAACGTTACAAACTATATTACCATCGGATACTAAGAAAAAAGTCGAAGTCGTTCAGTGATAATCGATTCTAATCGACTTGAGAGAGATTCAACTCGATTCTAAAAAGTCGATTATTTTCAGTAAAAGATCGATTCTTGACTTTTCCATCGCTAGTGTGCATCCAGCTTTTAATAGAGAGAGCAGTCACAGATCTCATCCATTTTTTTTCTCTTTTTTTGTCAATTGCAAATAATCAAATAAAATAATTTATTTTCACCTGAGTTCAAAGAATTGACCCCACGTCCATTGATATAAAACTTTTTGTGGCCTCGTAATCATAAAAATTTATTCTCAATATTCACTTGGTGTGCAAATAACAACTTTTATCTTGTAACCTATATTAAAAGAACACACACACACCTTGGGCAAACCAACCAACAACTGCACTTGTATATAGGTGTCAATTTAAAGAGAGAGACATGTCCCGTATTTTATTAAATTTTTTTTTTTTTTTAAGCTGTTACTTTTAGTAGACAATTTGCGAGTCCAATGAAATTGAAATATTTTATTGACGTGTTGTTGTGTATGATGACGTAATTTACAAATTTTATAAGGACAATTTTTAGAAGATGAAAAAAAAAAAAATCTTTTTCCTTTGATGGATCTGCTACACCAATACGTTTTCGTTCTTCTAGATTATTTTTTCAAAATTTAATCTTTTCATAAAATCGGAGTACTAGTACGAGTGGCGTAACGTTTTTTTAGCTGGGCCCCCCTTTTAAAATACCGAATATCCCTGAACCCACGAGTCCCGGGCCTCTCAAAGACAAATTTTCATTAATTTTTTTTTTTATCTAAATTTTTCCGTTTTTACCGGAGCCGAGGTAAGATTTTTTGTTGAAATCATTGGTTTTACTTCTTTTCCAGAACACTCCAGGTTGCGTAGATCACTTTTTTGCCTTTTTTATTTGATCATTAATATGTTCCTTATGGCTGTTCCCATAGGCGTAGCCAGAAATTTTTGATGGGGGGGGGGTTTAAAGTTATTTCTCCCCCCCTCCCCGACTAATAGGGCAGTATAAAGCGTCCTAATGCAAATATATGACTAACCACTTACCCCACCTTCGCTTCGCCTCCCCCCTGGACCCCCCTCGAGGTGAAACCGGGCCCGCCCTTTCTTAATTAAGTGCCGCAATTTTTTCAATCAACTCGTAACAGGCAATAAAAAATGCAACTCTTAATTTTATGTATATGGGCTTAAAATACGAGGGTGTTCATCTATCTGTTTCTCTTGACCAAGTCCCATCTCAGATCTCTTTAAGAAAAAAAATAAAAATTTATTTGCCCGGGAGCCGTGGCTCAGTGGGAAGACATTAGCTTCTCGCACCGGAGTCCCGGGTTCGCTTGCCATCCCAAGCGAGAAAAATTTATTTCATTTGATTTGACTACAAATCATTTGAAATAAATAAGGATGAGGTCTAAATGGCCTTAGATGCCGAGAAGGACCTTAAAAAAAAGAAAAAAAAAATTTTATTTATATAATAATTTTTATTATTTTTCATTTGCGAGATTTAATCAATTTTAAGCGGCTTAAATTTTTTATAAAGCATAACAAAAATCAATTCTTTTCAATTGAAAAATTCTGAATTTTCCGAATTTTTTGCGTTTTATTAATTTTTTTTTTTTAAGCTAAGACAAAATTATTATATTTTACTTTCTCTTACCCTATATGAAATATATAGAGAGAAAAAAAGTATTTTTTGTATTATAGAGCTTAAATATCTAGTCATGGCTTGGGTCCAATGGGGGGGGGGGGTTGAACCCCCAAAGCCCCCGTGGGCTGCATATGGCTGTTCCTTTCGTCCAATATATAGCCTAAATATTTGAATCTCTTAACTTGTTCAACTCTTTGGTCATTAAGTTTCCAAATTTCTTCTTTGCTTTTTCTTCCTTTTTTTCTAAATCTCATTATTTTCGATTTCTCTATGTTTACTACCAACTCCTTCTTATTCACATATTTCTCCAAGATGTTCATCATTTCCTGTAGACCTTCTCTATCGTCCGCCATTACAGCCACATCGTCTACAAACTTCAGGCAAAATATTTTTTCTCCACCTATTACCGTACCCCCAATTCCATTTTAAATATTTGACTTTCTTATTTAGCCACTTGGTATCCAAATGGCTTAAATAAAATCATCGGACTGCCTGGGACCCGAACCCGCGACCCTTGGTATACAAAGCAGACGCGCTGGCAACTACACCCCAAGCCCGTGGTCAAGCAGTTAATTTGTTTTCCTTCTGTTCTTTTTCAGGCAGTAAAAATTATTATTTTGTTTTTCTTTGATGATTAAATTTATTAAGAGGAAAAGCGCCTTTTTTCCAATTTGGGATTTCAATGCAATCTATCCACAAAAGGCAGCCGTGTAATCATACAGGCGAGATTAGCTGGTCCATTCGCTCCGGGATTACAGCCACCTGGATGATAATTCAATTACAGTCGTTGTTCTTGTTGTTTTTTTTTTCTTCTCTCCTACGTTGATTGCTTCGTTAATTCTTTCACCTCCCCATAAGAACGATGATGTATCAGATCCCTTTCCTATGGGAAATTGTCTGATCCGAATGAATGGGAAGCAATTCGGTCATGTACCTGCATTCATTATATATACAAATTACGCCAATTTGTATCTTATGTATTGGAGATCGATAATTATAATTTCCTAATTTAAATTCATATAGCGTTTTCTTATTATGATAATAACCACCACCACCCAGGGAAAATTATTACTTAAAAGATATATATACAGCTATAAATTTCATATTGGCGTTTTACATTAGTATTTAAAATACAACTCAAATTTGGAAGATATTGCGTTATAATTCTATTTTATATTATTTATAAATAATAAAGAGGATCTAAAAAATAGTTGATTTATGAATTTTAATCAAAAATCCATGAAGCGAATTTTGAGAAAAATTAAAAAAATCTGGTGTGACTGGCGCACAACATACAACTTTCTCTCTTACCATCCAGTAATCGAATGTGCTGTGCTTGTCACACCAGATTTTTTCGTGTCGACATATATTTAGTTCCCGACAGTACGGTTTTACATTCGAATTTCAAGATGAATAATTTTTAAGTATGGCAAAATATTTATATATATCTTTTCTATTGGAGTACAAGAGTAAAGTGATCTTCAGAAGATTTCAATGACAAAATGAGAATATACATTTTAAAAGAGCATCTAAAAAATAATTGATTTTTGAATTAAAAAAAAATCCTTGACTCGAATTTTGAGAAAATCCGAAAAAAAACTGAAAAAAGTGCATCAGTAAAGAAACACTAGTTACTCTTTGGCCAATTTTGTTCAAAAGCTTTGTATCACATCCCATGGGAGTCTAACTTAAATATGAAATTTCCAACCTACTAGCTCTTTTGGTTCTTGAGATATTTTGTTCACAGACACACAGAGACCGTAATAGCGAAAACCACTTTTGATTCAGGGACCTCAAAACGTGAAGATCCATCAAAATCTCGACATCGAATTTTTGACATGAATCCAATACTTTCTTTATATATTAACATATATATAGAGGTAAGAGAAAGTAAAAGTATCGATACCAGTAAGAAACGATATTTTTTTTCGTGTTCCTAGACGTAATCATCTGATTATAAATACCTTTTTTTAATATTTATATATTTTTTTTTAATCCTTACCGGTATTGATAAATTTAGAAATTCTCAAATTCGATTTCCCCCTATGCAATTATTAAATAGAATTATTCATCAGGTGATCAACAATAGCGCCACCAAAAAAAAAGAGCTCTAATTTTCATATGTAAGG
>JAKCPI010018181.1:0-17653 GCA_023213315.1 Euborellia annulipes | reverse complement strand
TTATCACCAACCAGAAGTTAGCAATCAAGAATTGTTCGATTCCACATTGCTGCCATTTGACGGTCATTTCTTCACAGATTTTTTAACCCCTGTATCCATTATTCTAAATTTATTGGGATCCAATGTATTTTAGAAAAATTTTCATCGCTAACGGGAAGCGAAGCTCTGAGCGGCCCGATAAAACTTGCCAACTCTGACTGCCAACATCGAATCTCCCGCTCTATTCTGATAGATGTTAGTTTTGTTTTTGACTGCTAGATGGCTCTAATTTTATTCTAAAGTAGGGGAAACTATTAAAATATTAATTATCTTAATAAATTACTCTAAGATTAATTAAATTAAATACTTACTACATGAAAAAAATTATTCCTTTTTTTTATTTATGTAACAACTAATAAGTTTTCTTTAGAAACAAATTAAGGAGTTAATAATATATTTGAACTCTGAGAGAGTAGAGAAATTTAGAAAGAATGATTTAAATCGAAAATTAAGTAGAATATTGCTCGCTACAACTATTACTTTTGCTAATAAACATTTATCTTGAAAGAGTCGGAGCTCCCAATCTGACTCACCAGACGAAATAAAAACAAAAGTTCTCCATTATCAATAGTTGAAATTTAATTTCAATAAAGGTGCGCGCTCAAAAAGCCGTTGGAAGATGATTCACTCTCAGTTACTCGAGGCGGCAAGAGATGGCGTTAGTTTACCCATAGGGAATCAAGGGATTTATTCCATTTCATTTTATAATTTCCAGCTAATTAATTAAGGGTAAAAAATTAATTATTTTTTAACACAATGATTACTAATTTAATTATCTATAAGATATAAAGCGAATTTTTTTTAACAATATCTTTTATTTAGTGCGATTAATCTAAAAAAAAATTTATTTTTTCGAAAATCAAAAAAAGGGCTTCTATAAGTTGTAGGCATTTTAAATAGCTTTAATTTAAAAAAAAAAAATTTGAGGTTGACAGCTTCAAAATTGTGGCGTCATATGATTAAATATTTTTAAAGGAGGCGTTGTTAGGCCTGGCGTCCATTGGAAGCAGAAACTAGCGAAAAGGCGAAAAATAAGCGAAATCCAACGCGCGGAATATCGCGAAAGGTTGCGCGTCCACTAGTAGCAGAAACCTGCGAACTGCGAATTTAACATGGCTGACATAACCTATAATAAAGTGAACTTAAATCTGATAGCAAACGTCAATTATAACCGTGCTAGCTCAACATGGCCTTATCTGACTCCGAATTTGTAAAATCTATATTTATGAAGGTTTGCTGCTTGATGTTGAAATATAACCTTGTAGGGACAAAATGGCCGCCCCTTTGACGCTTTCAAACGCGCGAAATATCGAACAAAATTGGATCGGTTCGCTGGTCGCGACTATACGTTGCGATTAGCGTGAATGAAACTCCCCTAGTGGACGAGGGCTGATTTGCCAATAAGTGTTTGGATTATTCGCGCGTTTCCGTCGTATTCGCGCCAACTAAATTTCGCCGCTTTCTGCTTCCAGTGGACGCCAGGCCTTAAGGCCCCCATACACCATCCGGTTTTCCTCAAGGCCCGGCCGGAATAGGGCTCTCCTCGAGGAAATCCTCAACGTGTGTGGTAGCGGCCTCGAGGCCAAAGGGCGGCCTCGAGGCCAAAAAATCCTGATTGAAATTCAATAATATTTTCCTCGAGGCCGGAATTCTGTCAGTTTATCGCTGCGTGTATGGCCACTTCAGGCGGGAATTTTAAAATATGTATTTGGAATATTTCAAATGGCCCGTGACCCGTGACTCAGAGAAAGATTATTCCCGTCCCAAGCGAGAAATATTTATTTCATTTGAATTGACTACAAATCATTTGAAATAAATAGGAATTAAATGCCGAAAAGACTAAAATAAATGAAATTATTATAAATAATTAAAATTATAAAATATATTTTTTTTTTGTTTTGGCTTAAAAGGTATCTATATTAATTAGATTAATTTAATTAATTTAGAATGTTTCTATTATGCCCCCGAGTTTGGCGTAGTATGTAGCGCGCCTACCTCCTATACCAAACGTCGCGGGTTCGGACCCAGGCAGTCCGATGATTTTATTTAAGCCATCTGGATACCAGATGGCTTAAATAGAAATGCCCTGACCCCACAATAGATATATTCTCTACAACGGTTATCGTCAAAGTCTTAAATGGCCTAAGTTGCCGAAAAGACTGTGTGAATGTGTGTGTGAGTGTGAGTGTGAATGAGAAAAAAGTGTGAATGTTTTTTTATAAAAAAAAAAAAAAAAAAAAAAAAAAAATGTTTCTATTATTAAATTTTAATTTACAATATAAGAATTTTTATTATTATAATAATTATTATTATTAATTATTTATAATAATTTTATCTGAATATGAAAACATACTAAAAAAATTCTACAAATGATTACAAGAACTGTCAAAAGAGAACTAGTGTGTTGGTCTTGAGATAATCCTCAAGTCCGTTTCCTCGAGGAAAACCCTAGTGTGTATGTCCGAATTTTTCCTTGGGGAAATCCTCGAGGAAATCCTTGAGACTTTTTTCCTTGAGGACGGCCTGAACGTGTATGGGGCCCTTAACTGCCCTACATGTTGCGAAAACCAGTTTTTTGGACATCAAAACAGGGCCGGATCTAGGGGGGGGGGCAGTGGGTGCACGTGCCCCGGGCGG
Organism: Euborellia annulipes; assembly: GCA_023213315.1. Lineage (NCBI taxonomy): Eukaryota > Metazoa > Arthropoda > Insecta > Dermaptera > Anisolabididae > Euborellia > Euborellia annulipes. Next base: position 14,977 of record JAKCPI010018181.1, on the reverse strand, counting down.
CAGATATCAGGGGGGCGGCAACAGCGGCGTAACTAGCCTTTGAGGGCGGAGGGGGCAAGTTCAACTAGGGCGCCGTTTTTTAAGTTGTAATATAATTATAAAGAAATTATCAATTTTTTGGACAATATATCGAAAGAATATGATAAAATCGCCGTCCCTGGACTATATCTTAGATGCCCTAGGGCGCCTATGTCGGTATCGAGGGGCGCCAAAGGCTTGGAGCGCCTGGAGCGGAGGGGGCAAGCGCCCCCCTTCGTCCCCACCTAGTTACGCCACTGGGCGGCAATCCAAGAAAGATAAAAAATTTTGGTTCCGCGGGCGGCAAAAATTTTTGCGTCTCTAAAAAAAAAAAAGGTAAAATATTTTTTCGGACGGGAACATTTGGTTCCGCAAAAAAAAAAAAATTTTCGCAGAAAAATTTTTGAGATCAAGGAAAATTTTAAGGAGGGGGCGGCAAATTAAATTTTGCCCCCCTATAAAATCTCCTAGTTCCGGCCCTGCATCAAAATGTGTATTTACATGAAAATCTCATCAAAATTTTTACATGAACCCAATACTTCTCCCTCTCTCTACTTATATATATATATTTAGTAAAAGAAAGTAAAAATGATTGGAAAATTCCAAAAGAATCATGCACTATTATGTAAACGAATCTCCCGGGAAATTCTGATAGATGTTAGTTTTGTTTTTGACCGCTAGATGGCTCTAATTTTATTCTAAAGTAGAAAAAACTATTAGAATATTAATTATCTTAATAAATTACTCTGAAATTAATTAAATTAAATACTAACTAAATAAAAAAATTATTCTTTTTTTTATAAATGTAACAATTAATAAATTTTCTTTAGAAACAAATTAAGGAGTTAATCATATATTTGAACTCAGAGAGAGTAGAGAAATTTAGAAAGAATTATTTAAATTGACAAAGTAGATTTTCTTATGTTAGCATTACAATTTGTTTATAAACATTTATCTTGAAAGAGTCGGAGCTCCCACTCTGACTCACAAAACCAAATCAAACAAAGTCTCTTAGATCAATAGATTGAAGATTGATTTCAATTATTCCTTGGGATGTTGGTCCAGAGAGGAAGCTCGGGGCCCATCACGTCGATTCGGGTTGTGAGGAAGCAGCATCGTCCTCTGGATAATGGTCCAGGAAGATGGTTGAGGAGAGTCACCTCACCACAGATCAGGGTGCCTAAGGGCATGAGGCCCCCCCCGGAGGATGCCAGCCCCCATTGTCCCCTCCAGCCAAACTTCCTAGTTACATCCATGCTTGGGGAGGCGCAGAACCTCTATGTTTAGAGAAATATTTATGTATTCTTTGCATTTGTGTATTCCATGAATGTAAACAAATCATCAAGCAGGCACTGAATTGGAATCATAGTAATAATAATTATATCTTTAATAATATTTTCATGATTAAGCTGAGGGATTAAGTCCAGGGGGGCTAAGCCCGCCTGTCTAATAATTATGAAAAGGCGAGGGTCCGCCGCGACCGGGAAGGAATAGAACAGGCCGGCCAGTCAAACGGTCTGACGTCTGTTGAAAAAAGAGACTGACCGAACCGAACCGAACTTTAATTAAAATTTTTCACGTCTAGACGGGGCAAGGTGGACAGGGGGGCTTTGCCGCCCTGGACCCCCTCAGTTGGCTCGGGTCCGCCGTTGGTTTCGCCCCTCTGTCTAGAACTGAAGCTTCTCATAATTAATTTAAATTTTAGTGGTTTCAATACTCTAATACTCTTTGCCTTTATGTTTCTTCTTTGATTCACTAGTTGGCGTTAGTGTCGCTGCTCTCATTCTCGCCGTTTTTATTAAATATAAAAATTAATTTATTTACAATTAACTTAATTAAATCGATAAATAAATAACAATGTCCGTAATTAAAGTTGAAGAAAATATATCAAATGAGAATTGTATTGAAACAACGAAATATCCAATTCATATTGGTAAATATAATAAATTCATTTTTATAACCTCTATGCTATGACATTTTAATTTTTGACACTTAATATCATTATATATTTAGAAGAATGTTTTGTTAAACTACACCAAGTTTAATTTTACATTTTATATTCCTAATAAATACCAGTAGTTTTTTTTTTCTTCCTCTCATGTTCTTAATTAGTATCAAATTGACAGTTGTATTTTTTTTTCAACTTACATTGACGTTTAAATTGTTTATGTGAGTTTTCTATAGATGTGGGTAATTGTATTTGTAATTATTAATTTTTTATTCGAATCGTAATCAACAGTAATTGAAATCAAGAACATTTTCAACAACTTCATTAAATCCAGAAGGGGAATAAAAATGAAACCACCATGGAAATAAATCAAGTTCTCTCTGCACCAGGTCAAGGGGCCTTCAAAGAAGTTCTCGAATCACTAAACCCATCCAACGATATTCTTCTTTAAAAAGGGTCGAATCTTTTTTTTTTTTTTTTTTTTTAAACATTCACACTTTTTTCTCATTCACACTCACACACACATTCACACAGGCTTTTCGGCAACTTGGGCCATTTAAGACTTTGACGATAGCCGTTATTATTTATAATATCTATTGGGGGTCCAGGCATTTCTATTTAAGCCATTTGGTATCCAAATGGCTTAAATAAAATCATCGGACTGCCTGGGGTCCGAACCCGCGACGTTCCGTATAGAAGGTAGGCACGCTACCAACTAGACCAAGCCCGTAGACTCGAATCTTTATAGTGATGTAACTATAGATCGATTGTTGTTATGTTTTTGATAATAAATATTCATAGTCTTTATCAAAGGCTATTATAGAATTGATAAAGACTATTTTTAAATATGTATTTTTGCCCAATGGCCGATGGCTTAAACGGGTAAATAAATAAATATGTATTCTCGGCAAGAATCCTCAAGTCAGATAAATATTCATGTTTTGTTTTTATTAACAAAACAATGCTCTTATTTTTTAAACAATAGTAAACAATAATAAAAATCAAAAAAATTCAATTTATTGTTGATATAATATCAAGTCTAGCCAACTTGAGTGATATTATTATTATTTTTTTTTAATTTCAGGTCCAGTTTTAACTTGTGAGTTTTGTAAGACAAATTTTATCAATTCTTTTTTCCTCGCCAAACATCTAACAAAATGCCTTCGAGAGAACGTCAAGAGTTTTAATCGAATTAAATTCTTTTTCCAGAAACAACCAGGTAATTAAAAGAAAAAAATAATTTCTATTTTATAATCAAAGAGTTAGGCCTTTTTGTTTCTATTCGAGGAGTTACTGAAAATGTAAAAAAAAGAACATATTTTCCAAAAATCTTAAAATTAAATTATCATAATGAAAGTGTCAATATCAAATATTTAAATTATAAATATTTAACGATAAACTTAAATCCATGTAAAAGAGAGTCTATTGCTATCTACATAATCTCGCGTTGACTGTTCTTGCTTTCTTAAGCTTCGAGGTTGAAGTTAATGCCCAAGTAACTCTTGCATTAACAATGCATCGTGCCACCATGGGCGTACCCAGCGAGGGGCAGGGGGGGCATCTGCCCCCCCTAGAAGCAAAAAAAAAAAAAATTAAACGTTTATAAAGTGGTGAAACGAAACAAAATTGGTGAATAGCGGCCGCGAATGATTATTTTTGTTAGGACTCGAGGGTTTTTAGGCCTCCTTAATTCGAAGGCTTTTCCCCTCTACTATTAAAAATAGCCTGGATGTCCCAATCTGGACGACCATGATCTGCCTCCCCCGATCATATAAGGCTGGACGACTTATACATGATCCTGACCATGCCTCACCCCCCCCTAGATTTGATCCTGGGTACGCCTTACTTTCTAAACTTCGAGGTGAAGTTAAGCCCAAGTAACTCTTGCATTAAATGCATGCGTGCCACTATAATAGAATTTTACATTGGAAGGTCTGCTTATTCCAATTTATTGTCTTTCTAAGATATCTGAAGGCTCATATTAAAAATGGAATAATCCCTGTTTGAGTTGCTTCAACATTTCCCTGGCCAGGATGGGCAAGTAGAATTTAATCTCATAGCTCATTTTCTTTTTTAGATATGGGTTTTTATAATTATGAAGAGGCGCTGCTTTTTGCCCAAGAGAAAACGAACGCTGAAACGCCGGCTGAGATCCGACGACGGCATCTACAAATGCGAGAGAAACGCATCCAATGCGAAATCTGCCAAAAGAAATTCCTCCATATCTCGCAGCTAATTGTCCATGTCCGAATGCACACGGGCGAGAAACCCTACGAGTGCGACATCTGCAAGAAACACTTTTCAGAGAAGTCGAATCTCAAAAAGCACATGATCGTGCATACGGGCGAGAAGAACTTCCAGTGCGAGATCTGCCTGAAGGAGTTCACACGCCTCTGCACTCTCCAAATGCACATGCGCATCCACACAGGCGATAAACGCTACCAGTGTGAAATCTGCAACAAGCAATTCACGCAGAATTCCACGCTCGTCGCGCACCGGAGAATCCATTCAGGCGAGAAACCCTATCAGTGCCACATCTGCGAGAGACGCTTCTCGTTGCACTCCAACCTGAACACGCACCTGAAGCGACACACGAACGAAAAGCCCTTCCAGTGCGACATCTGCGAGCGGCAATTCAATCAATACTACACCCTCAAGATCCACCTGCGTATTCACACTGGAGAGACTCCGTATCAGTGCGACGTTTGCCAAAAGCCGTTTGCCCGCAAGTCCGATCTCAAAGTGCATTCGCGAATCCATTTAGAGAAGAAGCCCTACGAGTGCGAGATTTGCCAGAAACAGTGCACCCAACTCTCCCACCTCAAAAAGCACATGCGCGTCCACACCGGAGAGAAACCCTTCCAATGTCCCATCTGCAATAGAAACTTCTCACAAAATTCCTATTTGAAAAACCATCTGGTGCAAACTCACCCGCCGAATGGGAGCTTCAGTCCGATCTTTCTCCCGCCCCCGCCAACGCTCCCGCCCCCGCCACTCCCGGGGCCCCCTCACTTTTTTAACCTTTAGGAAAACAATTCGCGCTTTTTAAAACATTCCTTATTCTTATTGGTTTGGTGTTCCTAATATTTTATACAATTAATTGAACCTTAGAGGCAGCATGAGCATCAATAGAATTAGAGCCTCTGACGCCATTTTTAGAAAATATTGTTGTTTATTGTTTTGTTGAAAAATAAAATGAATTTGATCAAAGAACTTGTCGGTCTGTCTGTTTTCCCTTCATCCAGGCACAGGCATTCATCTTATCTTATACGTTTACTTAATTTAAAATTAAATATACAAATCAAACACTAGGTTATTTGTTTCAAAGGTTTTATTAATAACAAATTAAAATTAAATAAAAATTTTTTTTTAAAACAAAATTATATAAATTTTAATATAAGGACATCGGCGAGAAAATAAATATTTTGAGTATTATCCGTTTATTTGTAAATATTTCTATTCCAGTGATATAGAATCATCTTCAGTTCAATCAAAAGATGTTTTGCAAATCGTTAATTTATTCCATAAACGGATAATTCGCAAAAGTATTTATTTTTTGGCCGATGTGCTTATATTATATAAATAAAATTGGCTAAAGTCTAGAATACGGTAAGTAAAATTTCATTAATATTGGCAAGTTTTTCAGGGAAAATTCACCCTCCTTTCCCTTTATTAGCCTAAATGAGATGTCGGAAAGCCAATTTGATCGAGATATATTCCAAAATAAGAAAAATTTTGAAGAAATACGAGGACCACATTAATCATTAAAAAATGTATTTTTTCTTACTTTTTTGGTTTTTTTTTCTCCATTGTAATTTAGATGTAATTTAGCCACCCGAATTTCATCGATAAATCCCGAACGAACTCGAAGGAGTAAGGAAGAAAAGCTAAAACAAATGAACGTTCGCCGAAGAACGGCCAAAACAAATGAACGGAGGACAGGCGAAGGGTGACCCGTTCACTTCAACGAACCGTTCTTCGCGACCCGTTCGCGAACGGAATGCCCACCTCTAGGGGGGAATCATATTATTCCTAATCTGACAACCTAATGTCATTTCCTATTTTTGATTTTATTAATATCAATTAATTAAATAAACAAGGAATAAAATGTTAATTTTGAGTAATTATCTATTATTTATCATTATTTCTGTTCTTATTGAAAAAATAATGACAAATGACAATGTAAATATTTCAATTGATTTGAAATCATCTCTTGGATCTTTTAATCATTTTTGGAGGAGCTCAGGATTATGGTAAATATTTCTTTCTAATTATAAATTAATTTGAAACTAACCATTAACATAAAAGGTTATTTTGATGTTTATGGCATAAAATATTAATACCATATTATTAGCTGATGACTCTCGGCAAGAACTCGCCCAAGGCCCCCCCCCTCCCAAGTGATCGTTATCTCGTTTATTTCATTAATAATCAATTGTAAAGATTTTGGATTTTCCAATAGATCAAACAATTTTGTCATATCTACAGTATGTTTTGGTTCACATTGCAAAATAAATTGAAAAGAATTTTAATATCCTTTTGGTCTTTTAGCCCTCCTGATCCGCACAACAAATCTGAAGGATATTTCCTCTCCCAGGATATGCTCTTGAATTTCGCCCTGATTGGATCACTTCCATTTCAAGGAATTCAACAAATTCGCATCCATTGGCTTCTTGATCTCGTTCATCAAAGTGAGTGAGTTTATTTTATTTCTTTCTGCCTCGACTTATTTCTTATTCTATTCTATTCTACTCCTAGCCTTTGATCGTTTAATTTGATTTATTTATAAACAGTGACCACAACAAGTAAACGCCAATCAATTAAGGAAAGATAAATTCAGGCCTTTTCAGTCCATTAAGGCGGAATAGGAGCGCAAGTGTTACGCATGTTTTTCCCGCTAAGATGGCGTTGTGTGTCATAAAAAGTATGCCCAAAAAATCAAGTAATTCAAAAATTTGCCAAGAGATGTCAGAATGGTAGCTAATAATATTTAATGCATTTGGTTGATTTTCATTGATCTTTTAACAATAAATACTATATAAATGTTATTATATATTATGTATCTTTTATAAAAGCATAAAAATATATAAATATAGGCCAAAAAGGAGATCAGCTTTTAGACTAGCCTGCCATCTATTGCAAGAATGCTGAACTAATTTGACAGTTGATTTTTAAATAAATCATCTAAGCTTATTTTAAAAATTTCTTAATTAATATGTGATTAATAATAACAATAAATTCATTTTTAAATTTAAAACAAATTAAAGATTATTGAGACAGATTGTTTTTTTGTATTTGCTTGATAACAAAAAAATTACGATAATTTTTTAATAAGTCATTAAACAAATTATAGCTCGATGTCCCAATAATCTCTTATGAATTTAATTCATTTAAAAAAAAACCGCATTGAAAAATTCCTTATAATAGTCTAGTTTTTTTTAAAGTACGTTTAGACGTTTCATCGATCTGGCTGCTTGCGCTTTTAAAAACGTGGAGAAACACCAAAATCTCGAAGTCGAATTTTTTTACGATTACAATACCTTCTCTTTATATTCTATACGAGAAAATAAAAACAAAATACAAAAATAATATATATTTTATTTTAATTTCTCCCAGAGCAACGGCTTCGACTGCTAATGCTGCCAGTCTGCCTCAGTGAGGGGAATGTCCAAAAATAAATTTGTTCGATGAAGGATAGAAATGGCTGTGGTGATGACTAAGGAGCTCAATGAGGAAGGCAGCCAGCAGAAATAAAAAGTTTTATGTTATTTCATCGACGTTTCGGGAGCGCGTCGCTCCCATCTTCAGGACCTATAGCCATCAAATATTTATTAATAGAATATTAGAATAAATTACAATTATGTTATATACAAAATGTAGTTATAAAATGCTTAGGAAATAATTATCGCAAATGAGATGGTGATCATTATAATGTACATATACACAACAAATATTATTCACAAAACGTAGGCCATGTTGTGCATAGTTTTTAGCAATTGTATGATATATTATTTAGGCTGTCTAGGTGAGTAACAGTCTCAAACGCGAAATTTTGCTAAATACTATGCACAACATGGCCTACGTTTTGTGAATAATATTTGTTGAGTATACATTATAATGTTCTCCATCTCATTTGCGACAATTATTTCTTAAGCATTTTATAACTACATTTTAATAAGATTTAAACTTTCGACCGTTGGTTCTCGTTGAAACATTTTGTAAATTAAAATTAAATATACAAATTAAACACTAGGTTATTTGTTTCAAAGGTTTTATTAATTAAAAATTAACACTTGATACATGATTCTATTAGAATGTAATCACTTCTGATGATGACAAGAAATTGTCGAAATACGTATCAAGTGTTAATTTTTAATTAATAAAACCTTTGAAACAAATAACCTGGTGTTTAATTTGTATATTTAATTTTAACTACATTTTGTATATAACATAATTGTAATTTATTCTAATATTCTATTAATAAATATGATGGGTATAGGTCCTGAAGATGGGAGCGACGCGCTCCCGAAACGTCTCTGAAATAATATAAAAGTTTTTATTTCTGCTGGCTGCCCTCCTCAATGAGCTCCTTAGTCAAAAATAAATTGAACCGAAAGGATATGGTGTATTGCGTAGAATGCAAATTGGACAAAAGGCTAGAGGGAGTTGGTCTCACAATCAGGGAACACTTCTTCACCACAGCTATCAACGACTTTGGCTTAGCTTTTGACTTTGATCTCGATTTTGTGTGCAGAAAAAAGAAAAAGAAAATACAAGCATCTGAGGGGGAGTAGTGTCAATTTTAAGACTGACACCGAAGGGTGTGCACTCCCAAATATGAGGGAAATTAAAATCAAATATCTATTTTTTAATGGAGCGAAGAGGCCTGGGGCCTGGGTTGTTTTCAACTTCCCTTGTACAGTATACTCACTAGGGGTATGACTTTTTTACAACCTCGGATCCCTGTATCATAACATGATGAACTTTTACTAAATATTGAATAAAATCTTACTTTCAAGGTGATTTGATAAAAAAACGTCACGCACAAAATGATTTGAAAATTTTATATATCAGATTTTTTGCCAATTTTTTGAAGTCACTCTAAATCGATACAAAATTGAACACAAGCTTTAGACTCACTTATATAGGGTCATTAAAGACACAAGGAAGTCAAATATTCTAAATAAGGTCATTGTTGAGGATGAATCTCAGTGGGGGGTTGTCCTTGTTGAGGGAGGAGTCTTAGTAGACTTCTTCCATATCTTTGATTGCACCGCACGCTCACAACATTGGTTGTTTCGGGCAATGTTGATTGGAAATTCATCTATTTTCCAGTGGGTTTTCAAGCAATTGAGTCCTGCTAATTCAGAGCTGCAGATAGGTCATCAAAATCTTAAACGCGGAACCATTGGCTGCTGATATAATGATCAGCCCCTTAGTAAGAAATGAATGGACAAATTTTGCGCAATCTTTTGCGAATTTCAGGCATCATAATAAACTCAAGAAGGGCTAGAATTGCTCAAGAGGTCCAGCGTGCATTGCTGATATTTGGGATTTGTTAAAATTTCACGAAAAAGATTTCATTACTCTCAGCGAAGTGATGGAAGACACGAGTGAGGTGGTAAAGAAACTTCATGTCGTCTCTTCAGCCGCCTGTTTCCTTAATTTTAGTTTTAAAGTTGCTGAAGGCTCCTTTCTATTTATTATAATTGCTAATAAAATCCTGCACAAAGAAGTAGTGGATGTTTGGTGATTTAGTCAACCCATGGAGCTCATCGGCCATGATCAACACGTATAAAGAGATCCAGCACATGGAGCTGGCAACTAATAAACTTGGGTTTGGGGTACCTTTCTCTTCGAACATTTGCTGCAGCCGATCTTTTATTTAAAATAATTATAAAAATACTAAAATTTGCTTTTATAAATAGAATTTATATAATTTATCATTAAATCTTTATTAGAAAAATAAAATATATAACTATGATTTTGGCTTACCCCTTCCCAGAGGGTACCTTACCCCCCCCCTCCCCCGGGATTTTCTAGAGCGTTCTGAAAGTTATAATTGACACCAAATTAAACAAATTAAGCTAATTAAAATTCAACTACCCGCTTTTAACACCTCCCTTATATACCAGCTTATACAAGACTGCGATTATTCAACCTAAAATTTCAAAGTGGTTTGTGCGTGACCTTTTTTAATAGTTTCATGGAATAAACGTCATTATAGTCATTAATAGGCAAAAGTTCATTGAGTCGTGATACAGGAAATCTTTAAAAAAAAAAAAGTCGAAAAGTCATACCCCTAATACTCACAGTCCTGAGTGAGTGCGATCGATTCAATTAGTTTCGTCTCTTGTGCCATCTTTGCTAGTGGATCCTGGAATTCTCAATCCCCATTTATTTTGTTGTTGAACATCAGTTGTTATTGCTTGTGCCGTCATTTCTTCAGAATAAATGATTTCCGTTTTCACATAAATGGAGAAACTGCGTTCCTGGATAGGAAGTTAATAAATTTATTTATGTTTCCAGAGATAATTCTTCCTATGATTGGAGTCGTCTGGACCAATTGCTGGATCGTTTGCATCGATTTCAATTATATCCTGGATTTGAATTGATGGGCAATCCTGGAAATCGATTTCGGGATTTTAATTCGCCTGATCAAGTGCAATTGTGGGAGGATTTTATTCAAGCTTTGGCTACCCGTTATATTAGTAAGTTTTTTTTTTTTTAATTTCTCTACAGAATATTATAGAATAAAATCATAAATTAAAACTCTTAAAGAAAAGAAATTAGACCTCCATCACTGGCTTTTCATATATTTATTATAAAGTCTGATGTGACTAAGCACATCTCCCATCTTCCTATTAGTTTCTTGATAAATATTGTTGTGGCCAATGGGAATTTTGCATCCACTGGGTGGAAGTTTATACTGCCTACGGCAAGTAAGGTATCCGTCACAACTATCTATATAGTGAAGCTGAGACCTATTTGTATCTAATAAATAAGTCCCCACCTTCTTGAGGAATTAAATAAAAACTATAATAAATAATAAACAAATGTCTGAAAAAAGATAAAATTAAAAACGGGGTCACCAATTAAAACAAAGTTTTAACAAAAGAAAAATAACAACGATTTATTGGGGTGTCATTATGGGGCACACAAAGGGGGTGTCTCTCCAAATAGCACTTTCCAACACAACTAAAGTACAAATAAATAGGGAAACTTAGGTGTAAAAATATGAAAATGAAACAAAATAATAGAGCACATGCAAAAATAAAATAATAAAATATTATAAACAAAAAGTAAAAGTGAAAATAGATTATTTGGAATTCCAAAATTAAATTAAATTAAATTATTCAAATTAATTAAATTAGATTATTCAAATTATTAAATTATATAAAGAGAATATTGGAACCAAATTAAATTTTAAGACAAAATATAAAGAAAAATAACCATAAAGGCAAATAGGTCAAAAATGAACCTTAGTGAAATAAGGGTCAATCAATGACACTTATTTTACTAAATTATTTGACTAAATTATTAAAAATGAATGTTCAGAATCCAAAAATCAGTATTAAGATAAAGAAAAAGATGGATAAAAACAAATGTCACTTATCAAACAAAGGATGTCGAAATGTTGAACAGCGTGCGGCCGAATGTCCCCAAAACAAGGAAGATGGCGGCCTGATGTCTCTCAAGACAAAGAAATTGGCTTCCTCCAGTCAGCAGCCGAGTTGAACAAAGAGTTCATATGATTGCGGCGAATGTTGGTTGATCAAACAGATCAAAATTATAATATAAATTATAATTTTATTTCTCTCTCTCGGGTTAATTAATAGTGACTACTTAGTCAATGTGGTATTGTTTATATTAAAGTTATAAACAATAGAGATTTAAATTAGCAAATTAATCGCCAATTAACAAGGAGTCCACATGGACCCTCTAGTTTCGTGTACCATCGAAACCAGCTAAAATGTTTGCCAGATGGGCAAACAAAGAGAGAGAGAGAGAGAGAGAGAGTCGGTGTCTTCTCAAGTAGTTACAAAGACAGAGGCTGGACTCATACAGACTGACTGCTGAGAGGGCGAAGGGCTTCGAGACTCGGTTGACCGGATGGGCTGAGGCCATAAAACTCGCAATTTTTATGGACAGTATACGCCATCTGTTAGGGACTTGACTTACACTTTGCAATTGGCTTCAAATTTGAAATGTTTGAAATTATTATTGATTTTGGCTGCAACAAATATTATTATTTATTAATAATTCTAGTAAGGACTAAAGAGAACCGAAACGTCTCCTGTGATTGGAATCTGCATACAGAGTTTATTTATTGTCTGTTCATGCCCATAATTATTATTTATTATTATGAAAATTAGTAGATCACCCTAAAAATAAAAATTGAATTAGAATTCACTCTAGTCAATTAATTGTGTTGAATTATAAATTTGTTATATCTATTAATATTTACCTTTTATTTGCGAAATTTTTTTCTCTTCCCCTCACACAAATATTCACTAATTAAATTAAAAGTAAACACAAAAAAAATTATCTCTTTTAGTTTTCCGACAATAATTATTTGCTAATGGAAATGTTTGAATGTCTCAATTGTGTTATTAAGCATGTTATATGAGTCTTGACCTGAAAACAAAAAAAGAATTTTAATTTGCCTTGTTAAATTATAAGAATTATGAATTAGTATTCCAAGTTATTTATTTTTACCTTAAATTTGCCAAAAAATAATGCAAATTTTCTCTCTTCTCTCACTTCCCTTTCTCAATCTCATAAACACAAAAAGTAAAAAGACATTTTCATTTACAACAAAATGTGTATGTGGTAAATGAAAATAGGGTCTTTAAAGAAACAGCAAGAAGATTTTAAATAATTAATTATCCCTTGCTTGCCATATACAAATTACATGTATATATATATATTTACCGTAAACCGAGCGAGAGTCTGAAGAAATCATATCAGTGACGGGGGCAACGGGGAAGAGATCCTACCTACCCTAACACAAAATACGAAGACAATAAATAGAGAGAGTATTTGTGACCCCGTCCCCACCATCAGATCGGTGGAGCCCTCGGGTCTGTCCCTAGCCTCCAAAGGGATTGCAATTTGGACCCTCCAGGCTATTCCTGGGGAAACTGCACCCTTCCCTGACTCGTAAGAGCCACCTCAAAGATACAAAAACATCAGACTCCCGAATGCGTCAACGAAAGACGCCTTTTCGCAAAACACAAGAAAAGAACACTTGAGAACCTGGGCTTCGATCTCTTTCTCTCAGATCTAACCGCATCTCCTTATGAACCGTTCATGGTACAAATCAACGAGAATATCTTTCAATTTAGCTCTCTGATGGAACCTAAAATAAAAACAAATCGAGGGAACCTAACAACAAAAGACCTGAAACTAACAACAACAACAAATCTCCAACAGAGAGGCCTAAAATGAAAGAGATCCTCGTTGATTTCTCCACTAATTAATTCACGAGAGGAAGCTACAAGTTCAAAAATAAATAAAAACCCATCTCGACTCCCCCAAAAAAAAAAATTGACAATATTGATATTTGTAGGAAAAAAAATCAAATCATATTTAGGGACAGCTGTAAAAAAAAACATCCTAAAAAAGCTAATCTAATCCCTCTTTAATAAGCTTTGCACCATACAAAAACTTACGGTTGGATGTTCTCTTTCTACTCGCTCGAAGTTCTCGAAATCTGCAAAAAAGGAGATAAAACTAAATTAGAAAATGTTAATTTATATATATATATATATATATATGTAAGCATTTATGAATGTGTGTGTGTATGGACGGAACGGCACAGTAGAGAACTCACAAGTATTAATATGTGTTACAAAAGTAAACAAATAGAATATTCACCTGCCATGGAGTTGAAGATCACCCGAAGCCTCCTGGCTCAGCCTCTCCAGCTCGACACTTGCACTACACTAGCACTACACTGCACTGACAAGAAAAACTGCACGCATCTGAAAAAGAAAAGATTTATTAGACTCTTTCTCCCTATTTGGTCATAGTCAGGATGGAGTCCTGGAGGTTTCTGAACTTTAGACTCCGTTTTGTACGGTATTTAGCCACAAGGACTATACCTGACTACGCCCTTTTATCAAATTAATGATGTTAACTTTAATTTTAATTACAATAAGTTAAGGGATTTATTATGGAAATAAAACCCAGAGTAAACAAATAGAGTATTCATTCACCTTCTGTCAAGTTGAAAATCGCCCGAAGCCTCCTGGCTCAGCATCAGCTCCCAAATTGCACTGCAATCATCTGAAAAAGAAAAGATTTATTAGACTCTTTCTCTCTTCATTATCTGGCTGGCCGTCGAATTATGTTATATTTTGAATATATTGTTATATATTATAGCCCAAATAAACTCAAAAATTGTCTCATTCCAATGACAAGTAGGAAAGGAATTTTTCTAATTTTATTTAAAATAAATTCTTAATAATCACTCAAAATTCAATCACCCAATTGATAAAAATGATGTCAATATATATATATATATATATTTATGGAATAATGGCCAAAATGATATGCAAATGCCAAAAAATAAATATATAAACTCTCTATTTAGGATGTATATATATATATATATACATTAGCAAATGAATGTCAAAAGAGAAATTACTGTATATATATATATTTTACGTGGAATTTAACAATAAAAGCAAAAATTGAATATTTTTAAACCTTTATCCCATTGAAATGAATCTAAATAAATAAATTTAGATAGATATTAGTCCCCGTTTTATATGAAATGAAAAATGACATTCCTGTCTGAGTGTATCCAAATTTACAAATATGTATTATTAATTATATATGAATGGAATTAAATCAATTATTAATGTTGAAATAATTATAAAATTAGAGAGAATGTGAATGTGTTAAAAGGAAGAACAAAAGATATGACATGCCTTAGAAGTGTGATCAGAAAAATAAATATAGATGCAATTGTTAAGAGAATTATTTAACAAACATTTTAAATTC
>JAKCPI010018180.1:0-37370 GCA_023213315.1 Euborellia annulipes | reverse complement strand
TTATGTACCTTCTTCTTTGATGGCTCTACAACTCCTCTATGCTCCGCCTCCATTCACTGCGGTCCTCCGACGCCCTTCTCCAGTTTCTGGAATTCAGCAACTCCCGCGCATCTCTGGATACAGCATCCTCCCATCTCAACCTTGGCCTTCCTAAGGCCTTTTTCCTCCTGGTTGTCCTGAGAAGGCCTTTTTTGCCACTCGATTGTCCGACATCCGCTGCACATACCCAGCCCATCGTAGACGCATTCATTTTATATGCATGGTGATTGGGGGATCTTTGAATAGTTCATATAACTCTTGGATGTGCCTTATCCTCAGGTTCCTTGGTCGTTAAGCGGTTCGTATACCTTCCTCAATATTTTCCTCTAAAACCTATCGAGTACGTTTGATGTTTTTTTCGGATAGTGTCCATGTTTCACTTCCGTAACATACGACAGGCCGGACCAGAGTTTTATAGATCCGAATCTTCATGTCCCTGTGGATGTTTCGTGACTTGAAGATAGTCATGAGTAGTATGTACGATTGCCAGCTGTTATTCTTTTTCAGATGTCCTCAGTTTCATCATTTTGTTAATTTACAATTGAACCGGGGTAGGTGAAGTTGTTCACTACTTCAAATGCCCATAATGTATATCGATACAAAAAAATCTGGTGCGACCAGCCACGCCAGATTTCTAAAACTAAGTAAAATAATTTTTTTTTTCCTAATGATTACAGCAGCATCAGGAAGATTTCCGCGACTGGGTGTATGTGAAGATAAATTTTCTCGATTTGAATCGCGTTGATATCAAAGGTCTAGTGGTTAGGGCACTCAGAGTACAAATTGGAGAATCCGTGGTTCGACTCTCGGCGGCACACCCTTATTTTTTCGGGTATATGAATTAATAAAGATTTAATTGTATAAATTTCGCGGCTCACATACGCAATGTATATAATATCTTAAATATTATATATAATTTCTTATTAAAATTTATTTTGAAATCAAAATTAATTAATGGCATTTACCTTGACTTAATTATAATTAATTCGTTCCATCTCTTGGTGATTTATCATGGCAGCTGAAGTTTTTCGTTTTTCCTAAATGGATCCTTTTCTTTTCTTTTTTTGTAGATTATTAGATGCATGCTAACAAATGATATTTTTGTTGTTTCTCAGCTCCAATCCACAGATCCTCTTCCTTCAAATTCCATCTGTAAAGAAAATATTTTTAAAAAATTATATCTTGAAAATATATTAATTTAATAATTTTGATTGTAAGTTTTAAAAAATTTTCAAAAATTGATCTCATAATAAATCCATGATTTAATTAAACATTTTTAAATGATAAAAGATCTGTAAATAATTTAATTGAATAAGGGGTCGTCCACATATTACGTAAAACGCTTTAGAGGGGGGGGGGTCTGGATAAAACGTTACTAATTATGACATGGGGGGACCCGGGGGTTTCTCTAAGTGTGACTTAACAATTCAAAGTTGAATTTATACAAATTTTTGAAAAAAAAAAGGTCGAATGATTTTCACAACCGGGAAAAATAGATAATTATAGTCTTAAAAAATTAATAAAATAAATTCCTGAGTCCATAAGCGACCTGAATTAAGTGAAAATTTCTTATTATTATTAGAGCCTCGAAACCATTGAGAAATTGAACCTGAATTATTGAAGAGGCATTGAAGTTTTAATTAAACTCACAAAATCGGACGATTTCAGAAAAGTCATGTCTTGTTGCTCTCTTTTTCATGATAAATTCTTGCTTTAGAGGCCTGTTTTTTTTTGACAATGAACTCCATATGATGTCTCCAGCAAATGATCCCCTGGATAATGAAAATTTTCACTGTTTTTCTTCATTTATGATCACTGCTTTGTGCCTTTTGAGTCTGAAACAATAGAAAAAAGAAAAATATTTAAAAAGTATTAAATATATTTTATTAAACTTGTATATAATTAAATGACTAGCAAAGGATTTTGTTTTATTTTGAGTTATATTCCCCCGTTATTATTCTTTATCTTAAAATAACAAAATTTGCTTATGTCAGCATAAATTGTTCAATAATAAAAAAATTTCTATACATAATGTAACAAAATTTTTTATTATTAAACTGTATTAACTGAAATAATCACATGAGAAAATGCATGGGGTCAACTTAATTGTGGGACACAAAAATATTTCATATTATATCGCAATGCTGAGAATCATAGTGGCAAAAGTCAACAATTCGAGGCTTCCGAGAAAATTTATCTTCATGTATAATTTAGAAAATTTATTGTGATAATAGCAAAAAAATACAAGCCATAAAATTTTTGGACTGAGAAACTTATTTTAGCTACTACTATAAAAAATCTGGGACGTATATAGAATTTTCCGGAGAGGGGGGGGGCGAGCTCATTTTTAAATATCTCTCAAACCCATACAAAAACTACTACTGGACCACAGTGCCGTAGTATGGTAAATCCGTGGTGGGAAGATTTTTTTACTTAACTTTTGCGCCTATTTGAATTAATAAATATCCTCAGTGCCGGATTAAGCAAGATAGAGGCCCTTAGGCAGTCGAAATCTCGGGTCCCTGTCAGCTAATAATATTTCCCAATATGATTTTATTACAAAACAATTTTAGCACCCCCCTCCACCCCGAAATGTTCAAAATGGTTCCATGAGTTCGTGAAAAAATCGATATTTATATTCATTTTAAAAATTTTCATAAAGCATTTCTTATTGAATAAAACATTATATAATTTTGAAATATGTTTATAAAGGGAGGGGGAGGGGTAAATCTTCAAAAACGAGTTCGGGTCCCCTGAACAATAATTATATATACTCCCCCGTGATGCTTTCCACTTTTAGGGGTCCCTGGTTCGCAGCCGTGGCAAAAATTAATTTCAAAAAATTAATTGGATACCATTAAATTTAAATATGTGGAGTCTTAATGACCTCAGAAGCCGAAAAGGAGTTTAAAAAATCTGTTGCGGGGCCCCCTAAAAATCGAGGGGCTCATAGGCGATCGCCTACTCTGCCTAATGGATAATCCGGCACTGAATATTCAGTAATATGGTTTTCATAATTATTTCATGGGCCAACGCATAATAATAATAATAAATTAATTAATGGCATTTACCTTGACTTAATTATAATTAATTCGTTCCATCTCTTGATGATTTATCATGACAGCTGAAGTCTTTCGATTTTCTGAAATCTGGATCCCCCTCTTCTTTTCTTTTTTGTAGATTATTAGATGCATGCTAACAAATGATATTTTTGTTGTTTCTCAGCTCCAATCCACAGATCCTCTTCCTTCAAATTCCATCTGTAAATATATACAGTATTAATGTATATAAATTTTATTAAAAAATTACTTTTAATTCTTAAGTGTTATATTTGATTTAAATAAAATTCATAATTCAATATTTACCTATTGAGAGCCTGAAATGTTGCTGCATAAGCTTGGCTCTGAGCTGTCTGACTGGTTTGGAGAGCCATCAATCGCCGGGAAGGAATGTCTCCTCTATAACAAAAGATAATAATAAAACATCAAAAAGAGCGGGATTCATTAATCAAATAACATCAAGTGGGCATTTGCGCACAAAAATTCATATTGTGATCAATTAGAATTTTGTTGATAACTAACTTCTCTTATCAACAAAATCCAACGATTAGAATGATAGACAGGAAGAGAGGATGTATGCCAAAAGGAGAGCCTCTATCGAATAAAAATCTCCACTTAGAAGACGTTTCGGGTTTAATTATATAAATCCATCATCAGTTCTTAAGAGATTATTGGCCATCTCAAGGGGTACACCATTGAGATGCAGATAGAATTGTTATATATAAACATATACAAAATTATATAAAAATATAAATAAGATGAGCATACGTCATCTTATGTGCAAATTTATATTTTTATATAATTTTGTATATGTTTATATATAACAATTCTATCTGCATCTAAATGGTGTACCCCTTGAGATGGCCAATAATCTCTTAAGAACTGATGATGGATTTATATAATTAAACCCGAAACGTCTTCTAAGTGGAGATTTTTATTCGATAGAGGCTCTCCTTTTGGTTCTTCCTGTCTATAATTCTAATTAGAATTTTGTCATAAAAAGAGGAAAATCTATCTTCTTTCATTGCTGTTTTTATTTATTTAGAATATAACAGTGCAAGTAGAATTATACTGGTAGTCAATCAAAAATTACAAGAAAACTTGTTGTAGGTAGCAAAGTTAAAAAAAATAAAACTTTTTTTCTTTTTTTAGGATAAGGCTTTACTAACTTTACTTGACTCATTTTTCTTAACTCTGCTAGATAAAGTAAATTTCCTCAAAACTACTGATTGGCTACCAGTTTAATTTAATATGTTCGCGACTGGGTGTATGTAGGAAGACAAATTTTCTCGATTTGAATCGCGTTGATATCAACGCGAGAAAATTTATTTTCACATCAAAATTAATTAATGGCATTTACCTTGACTTAATTATAATTAATTCGTTCCATCTCTTGGTGATTTATCATGGTAGCTGAAGTCTTTCGTTTTTCTGAAATGGATCCCCCTTTTCTTTTCTTTTTTGAAGATTATTAGATGCATGTTGACAAATAATATTTTTGTTATTTCTCAGCTCCAATCCACAGATCCTCTTCCTTCAAGTTCCATCTGTAAAGAATATATTTTAAAAAAATTATATCTTGAAAATATATTAATTGTAATGATTGTAAGTTTTAAAAAATTTTCAAAAATTGATCTCATAATAAATCCATGATTTAAATAAACATTTTCTAAATGATAAAAGATCTGTAAATAATTTACTTGAATAAGACCAAGGTCTAAAGAAAAGGAGAAAATAAATTTCATACATCACGAGTGTTCCAGAGATTGGTGAGGGTGAACAAGGTCAAAAACAAAATCTAACAAAATTATAGTCTTAAAAAGTTAATAAAATAAATTCCTGACTCAATAAGCGACCTGAATTAAGTGAAAATTTCTTATTATTATTAGAGCCTCGAAACCATTGAGAAAATGAACCTGAATTATTGAAGAGGCTTTGAAGTTTTAATTAAACTCACAAAATTACTCACATAATCTGACGATTTCAAAAAAGTCATGTCTTGTTGCTCTCTTTTTCATGATAAATTCTTGCTTTATAGGCCTGTTTTTTTGACAATGAACTCCATATGATGTCTTCAGCAAATGATCCACTGAATAATGGAAATTTTCACTGTTTATCTTCATTTATGGTCACTGCTTTGGGCCTTTTGAGTCTGAAACAATAGAAAAAAGAAAAATATTTAAAAAGTATTAAATATATTTTTATTAAACTACAAATACAAGCCTTCCACCAATTAGACATTGCTTAAAAATATTGTATTACTGTATTAAACATTTAATATGAACTATTTTGTATATTTCTAAGTAAATTTAAGATAATATGAACTGTATACTTTGATACTAGCACATTATCTGAATGTTCAAATAAAGAAAAAAAAACATTTAAATGAAGAAATTAATTTTTAAACAATTTTCAAAAGTTGTGGTTTTTAAACTTAGGAAGCTACGATATGACTCTTTTTTTATTATTGGAATTTTTTATTAAAATGATTTATATAGGGTCTATATGTTAAATTTACTTAGAAATATACAGTAGGTACCACAATTTTTAGCCGATCCCATTCATTTACATAATACATGAGATTATTCCATTGTTTTTTTTTTTTAATGAAAAGCCTAAAAATACTGAAATAATCACATGAGAAAATGCATGGGGTCAATTGTGGGACACAAAATATTATATCGTATGCTGAGAATATATATATATATATATATAGGGTTGAGTCGTCAAGTTAATCTAAAAAACCAACGCGACTCAATCGGAGAAAATTTATCTTCATATATAATTTAGATTTACCTCGTTCTTTCCGACTTCCGTTGTTGCTGCGTTACTAAATGTTCAGTTACCGGTTGAGTCAATTAGTCGCTTTACTGGGGGCCTTCCTAACTGGTATATTAATTCTTAAAAATAAACTAAGTGTTAGACTTGAATATATACCATATATATATATATATATATATATATATATACATATATTATACTATTTTGTAAATAAAATAATTAGAATGGAAAACTCATGCAAAATGATTACATTGAAGAAAAAGAAGTTATTATTAAGTGATATTAAGTAGAGATGGTTAAAATTAAAATAAAAAAAATTTTAAAATAACAAAACTCACCAGAAAATGAGTAATTGTAGAGTCCTTGAGTTGAAATGGAAGAACGATGACACATTACGATCTGGATTGAATTCTGGAATAACAGAAGATCATAAAAATTATTAAATTGAAGAGAAGTTGAAAATCCAGATAGGCCCTCGGTATTATTAAAAAATAAAATAATTAAAATTGTAAAGTGACAAGAAAATAAGCAATTACAAGAAAGTGGAGTTGAATGAAGGCCAATTTTAATCAAAATTGGATCCTAGAATATAAAATATTCATTATTAAATGAAATTAATTGAAGTTTAATGAAAAGTAAATAGAAAGCAAGCAAGTAATTTGACACTTCATTCACTCTTCACTGTTACTGGTAAAAAATAAATAAATGCAGACCTAGTAGGGCATACCCCCGGTAAACCTCTCCCCCCCCCCCCCCAATCACTCGAAAACCAAATAAAAATTTCTAAAATTATTATCTTTTCCTTAAAAAAATTATAATAATTTTTTTAGTTTTTTTTTTTTACAATATAAAAAAGAGATTTTTTTTTTTTATTCTTTATTTTAATAAATAAATTTAATTACTCTTAAAGTAAATATCTTTTTTGTCCATTGAAATTCATCGAAAAATATCGATATTTATCGAATTGAAATAAATAGAGACCGTCTAAATGCCTTCGATCCGAAAGACCTAAATTAAAAAAAACTTTATTACCCCTTTTTTTAAACTTTTTCTTAAATTTCCTATACAAAATTCTTTTTTTTTTTTTTTTTTTATAAATTTTCCATTTTTCCTCCAAATCATTTGACCTTTTTAAAATCTCACTCACTTTTTTTCTTTTTTCTTTTTTTTATATCGACATCATACCATCTTTTCAAACTCATTTAATGAAATTTCGAACTAAATTTTTTTACCGAAACTCCGAATCCGAAACTTCTGTCGTTTCTAACTCGACACAAAAAATCTGTGTCACGACTCACACCAGTTTTTTGTTTCTCTGTTGATGATATATTTTATTGACTCCCCCCTGTTATAAGTTTGCCCCCACTCCTCCCCCCGCTAAATACTACCCTCCGGTTTAATTTATCTAATTTCATAAAAAAAATATTAGATAATTTGAATAATAATAAGAGATTAGAAGTAATAAGAAATTGATAAAAAGAATATTGATAGAAATTAGAATGGGACAAAGATTAACCTGTTGAATCACGAATTTGGAATTTTACTATCATTTTAATCAATGAATTTATTGAAAATATTCATTCTAGAAAAATTAAATAAATATTTAAAGTGATTACTGACCTTAAAAAATAAATTGTATTATTTCTTAGCTATAAAATGATAAGACTAACAAACCCTCACTATTATTTGAATAATAATTTATATATTGACAGGCCTATATATATACATGTATATAATAGGAATAGAAAACTCACCAGAAAATCAGCCCTTGAAGGCACCTTGAATTGAGCAGGAAGAATTACAATCACAATCAAATTCTGAAATAAAAGAAATAAATACAAATTATTAAATTGAAGAAAATAATTATTTGAGTGATGGCTAGAGAAAAGGTGTGATAATGCAAAGTTAAAAAAATAGGAAATAGTTTTAATTCATTTAATTATTTAATATTTATTAAATAATTTGAATATTTATATAAATTTGAAGAGAATAAAAGGGATAAAAAATTGCAAATATGAATATTGATTTAAATGAGAATTGACAGACAAAGGTTAACCTGTTGAATCACGAATTTGGAATTTTACTATTATTTTAATCAATTAATTTATTGAAAATATTCATTCTAGAAAAATTAAATAAATATTTAAAGTGATTACTGACCTTAAAAAATAAAGCAAGAGAAGAAAACGTGATGAGATGAAAATAGAACAGATCACATGTCATGTTGGATAGGCGGTGAGTTGGCAAGGTCAGAGATGAGATAAAGAGACGAGGCATTCGAAGCAGAGGAGATGGGAGATTCATATTTAAGGGAGTTACTTCCCGAAATCTCATTTACCAAACAAAAATTTAATAAAAATAATATAATTAAATATAGGCTAATTAACTTTCTGAATTTAAAATATATTATTTTAATAAAATCTATTAAATTAAAATACAAAATTCGAAATTAATTTTGCCGGCAATTTTAAAATATTGCGTTCTCAAAATCGAAGACGTCAAATAATTTTTTTTTGCAAATATAATTATTATGTATTAAAAAGTACAAATATACTTATTTAGATTTCCTGACTAGCTGAATAGAACAAAACGATTTTTTAAATTTTTTTTACCCATGCTTTAATTGGTTTATGTGGGCTGCCCACAAGGGCGGATACAATGGAGGAAAAAGGCGATAATTACCCCCCCCCCCCCCTTCCGAGATTTGACAAAAATATTTTTTTTTTGGGAATTGAATTTTATTTTTAATATATTAATACTTAAAAATTTAATTTAATATATATTGGTTGTGCTGTGCCACTAGTCACACTAGATTACTCCCCTCCCCACTCTTCCACCACTCTTGGCTGGCCATAAGCAAAAATACCAAATTTTATTCTTTGTTTTAATATTATCAAATAATAATATTCAAAATTATAAGTTGGGAATTTTTTAATAAGTTTTACAAAACTAAATTTTGGTGGAAATAATAAAATAAATAACAAATTACTTACTCAGTTATTTAGCGACCTGCTACTGAGATCGAGGGTCCGGTGGTCTGATGTAATGAACATCACGCCTATGCTTCGGAAAGGCAAAGATCCTGGGGTCGATTCCCGGGAGCCATGGGATGTTTGGCCTCACCAATAAACAACACTCACAGTCTTGTTAAATATATCTATCACTTGATAACTCCGAATCGAGGTATTTTGAATACTATTATCTTATTCAAATACATAGATCTCGAAAAATATTTTACTGCTATTAAATGCCGAGGGTTCCAAATTTTTCGCCTAGTTTCCAGGACACTTGCCGATGCAGAACTATTTCTACTCCGTTCAGTTGTTGAATAATATTCCTGAAGCTAATGAAGTTGTTACTCTGGGAGTTATTTCATGTATCGAGGGAGTTCTTCCATATAACATTCTTTAAATAACACACAACGAGAACCAAAACACCAACATATGCGGAAAGACTGACAAATTATTTCTTCTTCCTGGTCATAATTCCCCTCGGCTATGATAAAGATGCTATGGAGAGAAGCAAGCCGCCGAAGACTGGAAGAAGAGAAAATGGCTCGGGTAACTCGTGGTCGCCAACCACGTACTCACCAGGTGTGAGCCCCTGAGTGGTTTATATTGGGTAAGAAAATAAACAACTTAGGAAGTCTTAATAAACAAATTTGATAAATTATTGAATTTATTTTATTTGTATATTTTTGTACATATAATATATATATTATGTATATATTTATAATAACAAATGGCACTAAGATTGCCTGACGAGTAAGAATATTCGCCCATAATTTCCGTTTGCATTTTGCATCGGGCTTAAATTCTTCTAAATTAGTGATAAAGCCATTGACCCATTTGAATTGATTGATTTTTTTTTAGTATAATATATTCTAAGATTAATCCTTAAATACATCATCGTATATGACAAATAAATATGAAATAAAATAAAAAAAAAAATCAAACAAGTGACATTTAGAGAATAATAATAATTAAAATGTTTAGATATTAAAAATGGAAAGAGTATATTTTTTACAGAAAAAAAAAATTTTTTTGCGGGATTACTATATACAATGAAATATACAAACTGTGAATATTTTTTTGTTAACAATAACAATTATGGTGGTGAACCATCTATAATATTTTTAATAGGAGATTGAGATTGAAAGAAGGAAGAAAGTGAGAGGAAGAAGGGGGAGGGGGAGGAGCACAAACAGATTTAAATTCGGAAATAAAATCCTAGATGAGTGTTGTAAAACCCAAAACATAGTTATTTGTCATTCACAGCAAAAAATTTGGCCGATAAACTCGACTTTTACTTATATACAACATTCTTTAAATAACACACAACGAGCATCAAAAAGGGGAATTGAAAAAAAAATCAGAAAAACAAAAAAAAAAAAAAAAAAAAAAAAACAACACAAATAAATCTAATCTTAAAAATTGTTTTTATGAAATGCTTAAATGATTTTTTTTTTTTTTTTTTTTTCAAAACTAAATTTCTAAATTTTATATAACATATGGGGTGTTTATTCATTAAGGATTTTTCAAAGATTATTCGCCGAGAGTACCCATAAATCTCTATTTATTTAAAACAATTTAGAAAATGCTCAGCCTCTATATGGATCAATTATTATATATTAAATTTAAAGTTATATACAATATAAATCAATTGAAAAGAAGAAATTCAATGGCTGAGAGATAATTAACAGGATCGGGAGAATGATGGCAGCCAGCAAAGAATATAAACTTTTTTAAAAATCGTTCCCTCTTCAAGACGATAAATTGTTAATGTTGCTCTCATACACCATCGGATTTTCCTCAAGGCCCGACCTGAATAGTACTCGCCTCGAGGAAATCCTTAACGTGTGTGGTAGCTGCCTTGAGGTCGAAAGGCGGACTCAACGCCAAAAAATCCTGTTTGAAATTCAATATTTTCTTCGAGGAAATCCTTGAGAGGAGATCCTTTAGATTGATACATGTCGGTTCATACAAAAATATAACATAAATTTGCATATACTATTAGATGTATATGAGAATTGCAGTAGGTGCCTGGGCTGTATTTTTTGTGTTAAACGGGCCCGAAGTCTTTTCACTAACAATTTATCGTCCTGAAGATGGGAAATATGCGTTCACGAAACGTCGACGATATTTAAATAAAGTTTATATCCTTTATTGGCTGTCTGCATCCAAAAGATCCTGTTATAAATCAATTTTTAGTAGAATAAATAAAAAAGCCAAGCAAATATGTTTATTTCTGTATTAAAGAACCCACAGCGACGTTTCGGTCAACTATGCGATCATCTTCATGGCTACAGTTCAGTCAACAGAAAAACCCTCTTACGTTCTTTGATAGACATTTAATAAAATTCCTTACGATCTATCAGATATAATGTGTATAATTCAGCGCCAAAGTGAAGATCGTAAGGAATTTTATTAAATGTTTATCAAAGAACGTAAGAGGTTCTGTTGACTGAACTCTAGCCATGAAGATGGCCGCATAGTAGACCGAAAAGTCGCTATGGGTTCTATAATAAAGAAATAAACATAGCTGCTTGGCCTTTATTTATTCTACCACATATTGATTCAGCTATTCACCTCGCTAACAAATCAATTTTTCTAATGAATGATCGTATGGAATTATAAAAAATTAATTATTTTCTTTTTAGGCCGATTCTATTCTATTTGCGAACAAGCTTTTTTTAACAAGCAGCCAATTTTGAAATAAGTTTTTTTATTTTTAATATTGTGGGAGAATCAAATTATGTGTATTTAATGAGGCAGCGAATTATTCACATATGAATAATCGAATTTCAAAATTTAACCAAATATTGAATGAAAATTCCTTTATAAACACCCTCTATATATTGCTTAAATTGATTGTATATATTTTTATAATAAACTTCTACATATTTTATAATATGGCAAGATATTAGTTATTATAATTTTCTTTTTTTTTTGATGGCATCAATATTCTAATTATTTTCTTAACTTAAGAAATAATCATAATAATATGTACACTTATATAACAGGAGGATAGATAATAAATGTGTGCTTAGATATATAATAGATAGTTAAAAGAGCTTTTGTGTGATATGCAACCCTTTTGGCTAAAATATTCTCAAAAATGTAAGGAATAGCGAGACTGAAAAAAAAAACAAGAAAAAAAGGGAATGCTTTATCATTATTCGACATTGCATGATTGTCAAAATTTCAAATAAATTTATCTCTTTCTGAATTCATCTTGGCAGCTTTTCTAATAAATATAATCACAGTTCTCAAGCTTACAAATAAATTAATTAAAAAAAAATATATATAATAATATTCGCTTAATATTAATTTAACGACGTTTAAAACTTTTTTTTCGTCGATAATACTAAAAGTGTATCCACCAGAGGCGGTCACGAGAAAATTTTAAATTTATAATTAAAATTTTCAAGATCCGCCACTAGTTTTAACTGACTCAATTAAAGCAAGTGCGTCAACTCCTTATTACTCATTTTCCTATAAAGTAATCCAAAATTTGTTTTTGATTCCATTTTTTTTTAATATTCTTCTTCCATATAATTAAATATGAAGGAAGAAAAATCTTGAATTTTTTTTTTAATTAGAATGAAGAAAATTGGTGATTGAACATTTCATTTACAGAAATGTAATTTTTTCAATTGATAGATTTGGATTAAATATTTAGGAACTTTCATTATCTCCTATCAGAGAAAAAATCAACCGTCTTTGAAAACCATTCAAAAAGATCATAACGCCCCCTCTGACGTATTATATGTTATTAAATATTATATTTTATAAACTATAATATATATATTTTAAAAATATATTTTTTATAAATATTATATTTATATAAATTTGTATATATTAAAAGAATTGGCATAGCTACCAAGTATTATATATATATATTTTGTTATTAAATGCCGATTTCTGATTATTTATAATAAATTAGATTCGAATTTATTATTATTATTATTTAATGACAAATTGTCTTTGAGCGTTTTAAGTTATTCACCGGGTTTATGATTTAAATTATAATAAAAAATATTTAAATTATGTTCTAAAACTAATTTTTTATTATAAATAATCTATAAACTTCTAAATTTTATTATAGATTAATCTCTACTAAACTATGCATAAAAATTTTAATATATATTTATGTATATATATAATTTTAAATAAATTAAAAAAAAAAAAACTGGCTTATAAATGACAAAAAGGTTTTGTATTAACAAGCACAAAACTCAAATTAATCTCCTAATGAACGACTGAGATGAAATAAAGAATGCAATTTCTAATGCGGAAAAATATTGTGTAAAGTGTGAGGGAACGCATAATAAAATAAAGATTTATTATTTTCACGGGAGGGTCTATCTAGTTTTATAGGCGTATCCGAAATTTTTAAACTAACATATAATTTATTTTTGAGTTTTTAAAGTAATCAAGTTACTTTCAATAAAATTTTTTTAAAATTAGGCATTGAAATCTGCGTTTTTAGCTATCCTGAGACGAAAAATATTATTATCAAACTTAGCTTGATTTTTAAGTATTTTAAATTAAAAAATAAGTATTATGGAAGGAGTAAAATTCTCTAATTTGGCCACGTTTTCAGTTCATATTAGTATGGCCTGAAAATCCCTCCATCGTTATCATTTATCGTTCATTTAATTTTAAGTTTTGAGTTTGAAGGGCCCGGGCCCCCTCAAAAAAAAAATTTCAAGAAAATGATTTTTTTAATTGAAATTTTAACCATTATCTTTTATTAGAATTTCAAGGTTGAAGCGCAAATGGCCCGGGCCCCGGGGATATAGCCCCCCCCCCCCCCCTGTCTGCGGCCCTGGGTATAAATTATTGTGTAGGCCTATAGGCCTATTGTTCAAAAAAACCCTAAAGCAGAAAACTCGAAAAGTGAAATTTAGTTGTGATTTTCCCATGGAGGCACCCCATCCCATTCCCCTAAGTATTGTGAATTTATTTTGTTTGATATTAAAATTTAAGGACCGTTTTAATTAATCTTATGAAAGTACTCACGATAGTGGATAGTAACAATGTTTCAACCCTGGTCAGAGTGAAGAACAGCCACTAAGATCTTTTACAAGCCCACGTAGTGATAAACTTCTGGAGGCCCCTGGGGATTAAGGCTGTTGAACGCCCGCCGGATACGGATTTTTCTAATCTATTTCTGAAGTCTAATGGCTTCAGCAGCAGACTATAAAAAAAAATTTTAAATTAAAAAGAAGAAAATAATTTTGTGCTTGATAATATATAGATTACAATACCTAAGATTATTTGATATCAATCTAGCATAGATGATATTAAGACGGGCTTTGTCTGCTAAACAATTTTTTAATTATATAGCAGAGATCATAACAAATACCAAATAGCTAGAAGAGATGATTGTTTAGCAAAAATAAAATAATTTTTTGATATTTTTTAAGACTTAAGTCCGTTTTTAGTCTTAATTCTAAAATCGTTTTGAACGAAAATTATATTTTTTATCAAATTTTTTTTTTTAAACAAAGTCGAAAATCTGCCAGATGATTAAACAAAGAGACAAATTAAACGCCTGTTAATAAGCGTGTGTTTAAGCCTCATTATTCCTTACATGAAAACTTAAAAACTAAATTTGGAAGTTAACAACTTATTGGCAGGAGTAGCGAAATGCTGTTAGCTAGGTTGTGTTGAAATAATCTAATATTGGGATAATTAATTGTTACACTAGGGAGTGTAAAATTATAGTAAAGTATATATTAGATCTATAATAATAAATAAAAATAATGAGGCAGGTGCAATCGCATTATTATTAATAAAGGCTTGTTTTTTTTTTCTTCTTTGAATTTGATATCGAGGTTGGAATCATTTAAAAGAGGATTAGACGATGTTGGCTTTGAACGTGTGGCCTCCCATCATGACTTTTGAGACAAAATTTACGATTGCAGACGCTGGTTGCTCAGGTTCTAGTTCAGCGAAGATGTGACACTGATTGTCCGTTTTACTTGCTTGTTTGCGAGCCACAAATCCAAAAACACGGCTGAAAAATAACAATTTTAATTAAAAATTTGACTTTTATTCCCCTACCTACTATTTTATCCCCTTCATCAAATTCAAGATAAATTTATTCTTGTTTTTATTAATTATGTATGTCATTCAGGTCTATTCTCTAAGCAAAAACGCATCGGACTGCCTGGGATCCGAACCCGCGACCTTTGGTATACAGGGTAGGCGCGCTACCAACTACACCAAGCCCCAGGGGTAAAACTTGTTTAAGAGAATAGCATTTTTTAACGCTGGTATGTCAGAAAGGCCTACTAGATTGAAAAATATAAATCAAGTTAGTAATGCGCATGCGCGAGAGGTTATCGAGGGGTGCAAAAACACGAAAAAGCAGAAAACATGTCTTCAATCATTAACACCTGGTGCTAAAAAGTAAAATGCTAACGTCGCTGTACCCTCAACCTTTTTTTAATAAAATAAACCCCTCTCAATATCTAATTATAAAACATTTTATTTAATAAAACCCCAACTTTTTTTAATCTATTCCCCAAGAAATTCCCCCCAATTATATCCCCCCCCCATCCCCTCCCCCCCTCACTCCCCCCCCCCCCCCCCCCCCCTTAAAACTTGGTTTAGAGAATACCAATTTTTAACGAAGTCTTGTATTACTCAACTTTTTAACACCCAATTTATGATGTTAAATTTTAACGTCTGTTTTTAGAGAATAGACTTGTGTAACTATATTATAAATTTAATTTAGATTGACCAAGAAGCAAAGGAATTATGGAATCCCCATTTCGTATAAACGCATGTTCTTTGCTAAGCGATTTAAATTTGGCATAATAGATAATATACCGAAAATGCGGGAGGAAATATTTAGATTTAATAGAAAAAAAGTAATCTCTTTAGAAAACTCAACCCTTTAGATTTAATTAGAGAGCCCTGGAGCGAGGCTAGTCCTTGAGTCTTTTAAAACAACTTGCAATTCGATGATTTTATTTGAGCCATTTGGATACCAAATGGCTTAAATAAGACTGGCTGGACCCCAAATAAATAATTACATATTCAATAACGGTTATTGTATAAAGTCTTATATGGCCTAAGTTGTCGAAAAGACTGTGTGAATGTGTGTATGAGTGTGAATGACAAAAACAACTTGCAGGCACACAGACCTGCACATGGTCTACCTCGGGTGGGGCGCGTACTTTCTGTAAAGTTCTGTAATCAGTCAATTAGATTTTAAAAAATATTAAAACAGCTTGCAATAGTTTTTCACAATATTTCACGACGCATTAATTTTATAATTTCGTTCGCCTTGAAAAATCAATGAGGATGAAACTCAAAAAATATTTTATTTTTTAACGGTGTTATGGTCCGAAGCAAAATGAACCGACTCGAAAAGGTCGTTTTAATATTTTTTTAAATTTAATTAACCGATTAACAAACAACTAAGTTGTCTTAAATGATATCGTTCCATGTACCATCTCAAATTCCATCTAAAGATCTGAGTTCCTTAAAAGACATTGTACTTTGAAGGAAACATTATCCAATAATTTTTTTAATAAACTAAAAAATCAGTTCTATAACTTTTTGATAAATATAGCCAATGAAATATATTTAGAAACTCACTTAGAACTAATAGGCATGCCAGTTTCTTCACTCTTTTGACTCCAACGGTTGTCTTCTGGGTCAAGGCCACAATAACTGATCGTAGTTACTGGGTAGTGCCGTCGGAAAAATAGTTGGCGTTTATTATCTGTGAGGGTGATTCCCTGACCAGACACTTTGAAATGAACGACGACTGCTTGCGGAAGCGGGCGGCTATGGAACATATGTGCCACTGTTTTTCGAACAGCCTGAGGTCCTGTCAGTGACTCCGTATCCATTGTGTACAAATAAAGCACGTTGCAAGCTGAAAAAATTCCCAATTAATTAATAATCTATTTTCAGTTAATTGTAAAATTTTAAATTTACGCTAAAGAGTTTGATTGAAGCCTTTGAATATTAATATATATATATATATATAATATAGGTTTCGAAAAAAATATAGGAAAATATAAAAAGAAAAAATTCCAAAAGTAAAGCAATTCCTTCCAAGAAGAAATCCATTTTTTTCTTATTTTTTAAAATATGCTCATTATAGATTCAACATGGCTTATCTTAATTTTACTAACTTTACAGGAGAAAAAATTTATATTTTCCATCACACATCTATAATAATAGTTGGACTAAGTTGGGCTCGGGGGAACCAAGCGCCATTAACCTAAATCTGAGATAAAGGCCATTTCATTTGCACAATTGTAAACAAACCCAATGGCAATGACTTTTTTCTTGTTTTATACAACAAAAGTGAACAGAGTAATAATGTTGCGATTTAAATAAAAAAAAAGTATATTTTCTTTTTCCCTACAAATTGGTGGTATTATCTCAATTTTGGACATAATGGCGCTTGGTTCCTTCATGCATAACATGGTTCAATTGTAATTGGGGAGTCTAAATGGCCTTAGATGGCGAAACAGACCTAATACAAATTACAATTGCACACACCTTTCTAGAGTAATTGACCGTAAATAAACTAGATATATCGAGGGAATTCCGATTAAAATTTTTATATCGAATGGTATGCACATCTCAATTTTGTCAAAAATTTAAATACTTCATGTTGTTTCTACAATGACGACATGAGACATTTGAAAGTGATTAGTAGTAGGTAACTAACCTGCTCCCTGAGCTAATAACATTTGAGCAGTGGTGACCGCACTAGGGCTATCAGGCCCAAGACGGGAAGAATCGCCTTCTGGAAGAACCAATTTGCTAGGAAGGGCCATTGGCATCAGAGAATGTTGATAGACCAGAGCAGACAGACAACCTAAATAATACAAATATCTCTCTTAATATTTTTATCTGCTATTTAAAATGTTAAATAAAACAAATTCTTACTGAATACAGGCTCATTAGGGCAGCCTTTGAGTCGGACACCTCGCGAAGTGGGCTCAATCAAAAAGTGCCGAACTAATTCTGAAGCTGGATCTGAAGATTTTCCAAGACTGACGCCTGAGTTCGAGCCAGAATGTCCGGGTGGTATAGCCACTTTAAGAGCTAATCCGAAGGCTCCGGGGAAAGAGTTAGAATCACGAACGACGAAGGCTCCCGGCGGTTGATCACGGAGCATGTTGATAGCTAAAAAAATTGAGACAAATTTTATTAGTAGGGGGGAAGGTTAGGGCTCTCTCATTCAACTACTGAATGTATTTATTTATTTACCTTCTTCCCTAGTGATGGTAGGCATATACCAGAAGCGAGATGTGTCACGAACAAATTTAACATGAGCAGGGGAAACATCTTGAGGAGGTTCGCTATTGCTATGCACTGAAGATCGTCGTGAATGACCATAATAAACGGTAGGTGATGACTGTCCGCCACTGCCATTAAGTCCATTAAACGGAGAACTCTGCAAAAACAATATAGATATGATTTCGTTCTTGTTCTTAAAATATACCTATTTTTTTTTTAAGTTTCATTACCTTTGGGCTTTGATTATAATGATCGAAACTTCTCCCAGGGGTTGAAGGCGTTTGGGGCGTCGACGGACCACCGATCTCGTTGACGGGCGAAGGAGAGCGGTCCTTGCTGAAAAATTTAAAGTAATATTAGAAAAAAATATGAAAATTGGAAATATATTTATATATTTAAATTCTATTGGAACTCAAAAAGTTCAAACATTAAATTAATTTTATTTTCTATGATATTAGATTCATCGAGATCCAAAAAGTGGATTTTTTTACTTATATTAAAAAGTCAGGCAAATTCAACTGTGAAATGGAGATCTGCGGTAAATATGTATTGAAGACAATTATATTAAATGGCATTATTATTTTTTCCAATTATAATATTCGAAAAATACATATTTGTACCTCCTATCGAAGCAGTGGAGTATTTAGCTGGAGGCAAATAAACAGCTCATTAAGGCCCAATCTCTTGGAATATTAAATTAAGGATGTATTAGTTTAACTAAAAACTTTGCCCCTGCCATTTTTAGGAGTTCGTTAAGTCGTTGCCTTGAAGATAAGAACTCTTTAAAGGTAAGGATGAAATTAAAAAATTTTTCCCGAGCATAAAGGACAGTCTAGGAAATTTAAGGAAAAATAGAAAGTAAATATTAAAAAAAAATTTAGAAAAGAAATGAGATAAAACGTGTCACATTTGTTAAGTGAGATAATATCTGTATATATAATATTAACTTATCATTTAATTATAGTCTACTAAAAAAAAGTCTTCAATAATTATTTAAATAGACCTTCAATTCATTAATAATATCATTGCAGGTAGAAATCTCCAGAAAACCAACAAAAATATCTACAAAAAAAAAAGTTAAAAATACAAAAATAAGATCTTATAATAATAACATTAGCGCAACCAGAATTTGCTTTTGGGAGGAGGCTTATAAATTTTTTTTGAAGCAGATCCTTTCTGAATTTTTATGGTTTAATTGTAAATAATAATAAATGAAGGAGCAAGCGATCAGGAAATAAGCCTCTACGAAATAAAATTCAATAGTATTGGAGACATTTTCGGCTTTAAATAGATTATGCCATCCTCAGTCCATTTTCAAGAGTATGAACTCAAATGCCAGCGTATTGAGTCAAATGTAGAGTTGTCAAATTGTGGGTATAAATATACATAAAAATGCTTGTACAGTACATATATACCAAGCAATGCTAAGAATGTTTTATTCGATACAGTATGAATCAATTCAAGTGACATATTTCGTAGAGGCTTATTTTCTGCTTCATTTATTGTTAAAATACAACAGCCACTTCACAAGTTGTCATTGTAAATAATATTTAAAACGATATTTTTTGAAGAAAAGTCATGCTAAAATGGCTATTTATTCTCTCATCCTGGTTGCGCCACTGATAATAAAAGTAGTAAAAAAAAAGGATAAGAAAAGAGAATGATCTAAAAGGAAAACAAAATACCAAAGAGAGTCGATGATGATAGAGAAATCTCCAAAATTGAAGAATACAATTGTTGACATGCTAAAAAAAGTACATAATCACAACAACAAACGATGCTCTCTCTCTTTCTAGAAAAGTTAGAGGCTTGGGACGATCTTGTTACATGCACAATCACTAATCAACCATCCCGAAGGAACACACAGGGAGACCTCACATACCTAGACACGGATGAGTTGGACGGCCATTTGCGGAGGGCCTTATTCGAAGAGTTCGCCCCACGACTACAATCATCAAACCAACCACTTTAGCATTTCGCTATAACCACTCATCTATCACACTCACTTACAAGACTAATTATAATTAACAATTAGAAACTAATAATAAAAATAAGCAGGCATAATTGGACCCTGTTATGCATTAGTGTGTCAAGCGTCAAAAAAATTAAAAATTGAGTTAAGCACGGAATATTGTTTAAAATGATATAATTAATAGTATTTTTTTATGAAATATATCCTAAAAAAATTTATATTTAATGTTACTTGCACAAGTGGCAAAAAAAAATTATATATAATCCAATGAAAACTTCATTGTTAATTTTCTCAAATCTCGGTAGCTGGCGCTTGACACACTAATGCGTAAGAGGATTCAATTAATCCTAAATGAATCAATACCAAACACCCACCATTTCGGATTTTTTTTCCTATATAAAATTTTATATTCATATTTTGCATATTTCATGGGAACAATAAATCAACGAGCTCTTGATTTTGTTTTAATTTTTACAAAAAACACATCTAGATATTTAAAAAAATTAGAATTGAGCAGCATTTTGGTCCAGAAAATATTATTTTTAACTCAATGAAAATAAAAATTTTTTTATAAAAATCGGAGATTTTGGGTGTCAGGTCTGGATGATTTGACGGTTTAATCCAGTATTTTCCAAACTGGGAGGCGCGAACTAGTCTAAGGGAAGGCGCGAATATTAGCCACAGCGAGAAATTTTCCAAAAGATTGCTAAAGTTTTATAAAAAAAAAAAGAATATTTTTATATATTTAAATTTTTTAGCAATAAAATTTTTGTGTTTTTATAAAATGGCGGGAGGGGGGGGGGGGGGGTTGACGTTTACGATTAAATATTTTTAAGGGAAGCGTGGGAACATAACGTTTGGAAATGACTGGTTTAATCTATATTATTTTAAATTTTTGAAATAAAAATGTTTTTTGTTCTCAAATTTTTTCAAAGAAAATAGAAGATTACTACAACCTGGTAAAAAGGCAACCAAACATTCAGTGTATATATGTCATACACCTTTTCATTTATGTTTCCTATTGAAATTCGTTTGGTCAAGTTTTTATGAATATAAATAATAAATAAATCTATATATAAGGCTAAAAAATTTTTTGAATTAAAGTTGCTTTGAATATTGTCTTTAGCTATAAAATTATTTTAAATTATAATATATAAGAACGTGGTGGAGGGTCTAATTAGCCTAAAAAAGATTGGAAGAGAGAAAAATTCTATCTTAAAATAAAATTTATTTATTTAAAATTTTTTTTTTAAGTTACGTAGTTGGGGTCTATTCCCTTTGGTTAATCAGAAAACAAGTGCTTTTGATATTTTAAGAATAATGCCATTAAAATAATTTATTCTATATCTTTACTCACCTCTTCTTAATAAAATAATATTTATTAATTGCGATTCCTTTTTATCAACTACAACTAAATGCTTGAGAACTATAGAAAATTGTCTTTGTTTGAGGAAAGATTTGATTAATCAGAGAATTGTTATTTTTAATGACTTACCGCTGTGTCGTCGGACTCTTGGGAGGCAGCCCGCCACTCTGCCCCGGGGCTGAGGAAGTTGTTGTTGTTGTGGTCGACGAGAAATGCTCGAAATGTTGTTGCTGGTGAGCAGAGTTGTTAGCGTATGGGGTCCGAGGGTGCACTGGGAATGCAGGGGTTTGTGGTCTCGGCGAGCTCGATCTCGGTGGACTCTCACCGGCCCTCTCGGGATCACTCGTCGACGCCGATCTCCACGACGAGAAGCTCTCGTCCCTTAGCTGCACACAAACAAGAAATGAGGCCTCTCAAACCAAATAAAAAAAAAAAAATTCAACTATTTTTTTTTTAAAGATTTTTTTTAAATTATTTCCTTATTTTTCATTTACTTTCCAGCTATTTTTATTATTTAAAATAATCATTAATGGCAATTGCAAGACCTCGAATAGATTTTAATTATTATAAAATTCAGCAAGAAAATTAGAATTATTATTCTCAAAATAAATAATTTTTCTTTTTTCGGCTTTTGGGTTAATCAATCATAAGATTAATAATTAAAGAACTTTTCAAAAAATATAAGACTAATATATTAATTGTTGGATTTAAAATTTATTATATACAATTTAATTAATATATTTACATTTATTTTATAGCAGAGAGAATGAATTTTTTTATATATATAAAAGAAATTAAAATTAGTTAATGTGTAAAGGGTTAAAATTTAATTTATAGTTTTAAATAAGTTTTATAAACAAGATGATATTTAGAGCTGTAATATTTTTTTGTTAGGGATGGAAACCTATAGAGAGAATCGTCCTACCCCCTCTTTTTTTATCATATTGCACCTGTGGAGTTGATATTAACTGGTGTATAATAAATATAAATTTATGTAATAGTTTTTAAAGATACTAAGACCCTGTACCTGTTTAAATTTCTAAAAGTTATTTTATTAATCTAAGAAAATTTTGTATTTAAATTATTTAATAGATAGGCTATTTAATTAACTACTACTAATCTAAGGGTCTTTAAAAGCGGAAATGAAATTTAAATAAAAGAAAAATAAATAAATGTTGAATGCCAAGGGAAGAGGGGGTTTATTTTATTAATTTTATCCCAGAAATGAATTAGAAAAGATTTATGTAGTGGTAGGCAAAAAACATGCCTACATAATGGTTCTATTTAGGTTCCCGTTTGTCTATTAAAAAAAAAGAAACTCTGTCGCTTAATTTTTTATAAAGCAAATAATTGCAGATTCAATAAAAATTTCCCCGACGTTTAGGGATAAATTTAATAATAAAAAATATTTACAAAAGAAAAATATTTGTTTTTATCTTTTCCTATTGCTCTATTCGATCGCGATTGGGTTCGTTATAAATTCCCTCGACATTATTTCAAGCTTGTTTCTCCTTGTTTGCACGATCCAAGGCCTCTGTCTCTTCGGGCGAAATATTCAAATAAGGAAACTGTCTATGGAAATAGTGTTGTCTCACGAGATTTCACTGATATCTGTTTACATTGTGCTGTGCGATATATTTCGGTGACAATTTATGCAATTCTCAAAAGAAAATCTGTATGAATTTTTTTTTTGAAAAATAATATAAAAAATTATTTAATTTTGACAGAAGATATAACTTTAATAAAGTCTTCCCATTTTTTTAGGGAGGAGTGGGGATGGATCTAAATGCTTCATTAAAAAAAATATTATCATAAAGTAATTTCTTTGTGAGGACCAGACATGGGTATAAAATTTAAAGGGGTTAGGGGGAGGGGGGGGGGCAAGTTGTCGGCGGCCCTTGGAATAGCCTAAATAATAAAATTTTATTTTTCCCATCTAGCCGAATTTTTCCTCAAATTTTATGTTCATTGTTATATTCGCGTTCCAAAACAACTTTGCAAATATAAAAAAATATTTTATTCAATTTTTATTTGCCGACGTTTTAGTCGCCAATCGTGACCTTCGTCAAGGGAAATATTGTCAATAATACACGATCTTGGTATGATTCACTGATCAGTGAAAAAGTACCTAAGATCGTGATTGCCCTGATGTAGGTCGTGATTGGTGGCCGAAACGTCGGCGAACAAAAATTAAATAAAAGATTTTTTTATTTAATCTCCTTGGCTGCAAAGTTCCTTTGGATCCTAATTAAATCTCCAAGGCCATAAAACATTAAATTTACCTTTTAATTAATCATGGAAAATTTTCTCTCTCAACTTTTGTCCTAGTTTGTATTTTATTAACTCTTAAAATTTAAATTGTCTTAAACAACTATTTGATATTTTCATCTATTAATAAATATTTATTTCATTATTATTAGATATTTTTCATCATTAAAAAAGAATTATTATTAAATAAAGTTGTTTTTTAACTTGAAGAGTATGAACCTGATCTGTAGGTTATGATGAAAATAAAATAAATGAAAAAAATGATGATAATGAATATAAATTAAGCTAGTAGACTAAGAATTAGAAACTAAATTAGCAAAGTGGCAGAAGTGCTGCTATGCTAGCGGCAGTGGAGGTGGGATGGCAGGGCTCAGGGCTTTTGGGTTGGGGATTCCTTCACCTGCGGCTGCCATGCTGTTGACGCCGAGCTCGTCGGCGTCGTATGGCTCGAAGAAGCGGCCAGTGAGGCCATCAGACTCGCTAAGGGATCATGGTCATGTTCTTCAGCGGTGGTGGTTGTCGTCGTCGTGGTGACCGCGGTGCCATTAGTCCTCTGGTGTCGATGTTGACGCATTTCCTCAACCATTGATAGAAGTCCTGAGGCGACCTCGGAGGCAGCGGCGACTGGTGAGCACGTGCTGTCTGTCTCCGATGGTGGTGAAAGGGGAGGCGGCGGCGGTTGTTGGGGTGCTGAGTTCGACACCCGAACGGGGGACTGATGGAAGGATAGAGGAGGCGGCGGTGGCGGTTGATTCGGGGACGATGGAGGACTCTGGGCAGGGCAAGGCAGAGAGTCAGGGTTATTTTGTCAATTTCGTGCGTAGGAATTAATTGTAGCATGCACATGAGTCCTTCTTTATGAAACGAGTTAGTTTGTGGGGAGTTACTGGAAGGTAGGCAACCAAAATAACCAACCAAAATGAACAGCATTAATGAAAGTTTCTATCAATTGCTTTCGAACTTCTTTTGAACCTGGGATTAACTTCAATATAAAAATAAAATTGGCAGAAGTTATACAGTAAAATTTTGTACATTAAATCTCAATCAAAAAAATTCAAATCCTACTAAGAGTAAAAAAAATTTATTTTACTTCTAAAACTGTGATTCTTAAACTTTTATTTCTATCTGCGACTTCTTTTTTTCACTAAAAAATTTTAGACAATATATAGAAAACCATATCAGTGAATACGGTAAAATATTCCTAAACATGTAAATAAATATTAAATTTATTATAATTAAAAATCGACAAATTTTTAGCCACCCCCATTTAAAGAATCAATGTTCTAAAATATATTTTGCCTATAAACTAGGGGTTTCCAACCCGGGAGGCACTAATGCCAAAGAAGGCGCCAAAATCTTGTTAATATTCAAAATATTTTTGCAAACATGAATACTTTTTTTTATTAATTATATACTGTGATTTAAATTAATTCCATTTCTATTTTAATATTGATCAAAATATTAATTTAGGTATGAAATATTTTTCATAAATAATTCACTGGACCATCAACAAGGTGCGAATAAAGAATTTTAGGTCAAAAGCAAGTTTTCATTTCCTGATAAATAATTCAGCCTCTTTGTATTCCTAGATCAGCCCACGATTATATAATAAAGTTTTAATGAAAATGGAGATGAAACATTTTATAAGTAACATAAAATTTTAAATAGAGAAGAAGAGGGTTAAATTTCCGGCCCGAGGAATGTCTCATTAAGAAGGATCTCGCTGTTAAGTGGTTGTTTGGAAGTTGTTCACTTCGAATAATGAATGTGTATGTACAGAGACAGAAAGAACACAGGGCGTAAGTAACGCACAAGAATACTAGTCTCTATGCTGCGCGTTAATGCAGTTAGTGTGTTCGGAATGTTTTTGTACAATTCAAATGAATGAAAAAAAAAAATGGATGAATGAAAAATGTGTGCTTTCATATAAAAATATATATATAGTTATATAGCTTTTTCTGGTGAAAAAATCGCATAACTCTTGACATTTGATATTTTTTTCTCCCATGAAGCTGAATGGATATTAAACACTATTCAATAAAAATTATTATTATATTCATAAAATAAACGTGATGATAATGATAAGCTAGCTGCACTCCGAGTGGGGATCGCATTGCAAAAATGTGACTGCTAAATATTTACTGGGACAGCAACGTAAAAATCAGTCCTAGTTGGCTTCATTTGTAATGCGGCCAGATCGGTCTTTATGTATATCTTATCTTTTTTTTTATGAATAAATAAATAAATAAATGAATGAATTTTAATTTGATAAAATGGTGGATGCAGTCCAAATCAATACAATTACATAAAAGAAACTCGTGTTTTTTTTCTTGGACACATAATAGACAGGTAATATGTCGTTTAGGTATAATTATTAAAAAAAAAGCATAATTTTCAATAATATCTATATTTGGTTGACTGGTGCGCTAACAAGTTTCGGTCACCATGAAAGCCAACATCAGACCTATTTTTATGTGGATCAATTTTTGGTTCTGATGATGGCTTTCATGGTGGCCGAAACTTGTTAGCGCACCAGTCAACCAAATATAGATATTGTTGAAAATTATCCGTTTTTTTTTTTTTTTTTTTTAATAATTATACCTAAACGACATATTACCTGTCTATTTTGTGTCCAAGAAGGAAAACACGAGTTTCTTTTATTTAATGAATTTTAAGTTTATTTTTCTCAATTGTAACTTATAATTTTTCTAAAAAATTGAAATACCTATTCGGCTCAAAGTCTATTTTAAAAAATAATCTACTCTAAAGAAATTGTTTGAAGATGGCCGCCGAAAAATCAAATATTAATTCTAAGGACAGTCGGCCAAAAAATAATTACTTCTGGGTATTATCAGTTTATTTGTAAATATTTCGATCCCAGTGATATGGAATCATCTTCAGTACAATCAACAGGTGTTTTGGATGGGAGAAATTGCAAAACATCTATTGATTGTACTGAAGATGATTCCATATCACTGGAATCGAAATATTTACAAATAAACGGATAATACGCAGAAGTATTTATTTTTTGGCCGACTGTCCTTAGAATTAATAGTCTAAAGAAATTTTACTTAAAATTCAATCTGGCCGTTGCAGCCAGGAAATTAAATAAAATTTTTATTTAATTTTTTTTTTTATTCGCAGAAGTTTCGGTCCCCAATCACGACCTTCATCAGAGCAAATATTGTTAAATATACACGATCTTAGGTATTTTTCTATTGCAATAATAAACAATTTCTTAATAAATCTTTTTAATATGATTCAATGATCATTGAATCAGAGACGCCGAGCAAGCAAATTAATAATTTTTTGTACATATTGAAAAGAAATTATATATGATTAAATAGTTATAAAAATACCTAAGATCGTGTATATTTGCCCTGATGAAGTCATTTTCGCAACCAAAACGTCGGCCATTAAAAAATTAAATACAAATGTGTCCTGGCTGCAACGTCCTTCGAATCCTGGTCTATATATTTTTTTAATAAATATATCTTTAGATCTGTGCCTAATTTAATAACGATGAGAATTACGTCTCCATATAGAGTAATTATTAATAAATTTTTCGTTTCGATTAAATTGTAATGAAAATGAAAACAATAGAGAGAAGTTATGCGATTTTTTTATATAAATATAGAAAAGTGTAGAAATGTGTAAAAAAAAAAATAATAAAAAATGAATCTAATGAGTTGCAGATGGGACTCACCTGCTCGATATATTTGCGATGCTGCTCGTGGGCTCGTTTAACAGCCACAAAGGGTCGTTCGTCGGCTACGTGATTGCGCGGCATGGTCGAGGACACGTGGCCATTCTGAATTCGTCTGTAATCAGAGAAAATATTTATTAATTTTAGATACACACAGTAGTTTATTTTTCTATAATTAAATGTTTCTATAAATTTTAAGGAAAAAGGAAAAATCTTGGTACCCTGAGAAATCAGAGATGGGCAAAATCCTTTAAAAAAGATTAGCGATCGGATCCGCAGATCCGGGCAGTTCGGTCCGACCATTAATCCGATCCGGCGATCCGATCCGCTAATCCAGAAAAATAATCGCTGTTCCGCTCTTCAAATTCCTATCCAGATTCCGAAAATCCAATCCCTATTTGATTTTTAGGCATTTGGATGAATCAAAAGGATATACTTTAATTAAAAGATTTGAAAGAATTAGCATCCTTTGAAAAGGATAGCAAAAATCCAGGAATGCTAATCCTTCGAAAAGGATTCACGATCCGATCCTAGATCCAAAGAGGAAAATGATTTCGATGAAATCCAAGATCCTCCTCGAAAAAATAATTACAATGAAATCCAAAACGATCGCGATCCCGTCCATCCCTGGGAGAAATAATTATTACTCTAATAGAATCGATTGGTAGAGAAGATTAATTTTCATATAGATATTCGGCCAGAAAAATAATTTATAATATGCATTTGTTCCCAGTGTGTGGGAAAATTACTCTATTTAACTGTAATAAAAAAAAATATAATTTTTTTAAAATAAAAAGACAAACCTGCGATTTGGCATGAGAGGACTGGCTGGCGCTGATCCGACAGTGTTGGGTTTGGCATGGGTGGGAGACGTGGTTGCCACGGTGTGCACATGTAAGGGGACCGCGAAGTCTTCATCGTCGTCGTCGTCAGCTAAGTGTGTTGTGTCGCTGGTGTAACCTCCATCGCGATGACTAGCGGAGATCCGAGCTCCCGGTGGATGATGGTGGTGATGGTGATGATGATGATGATTGTGATGGTGTTGTAGAGTACGTAACTCGGTAAACAATCGGGTTTCGTGGGGATAACGTTCTGTTCTTAACTGTACTTCGCGTCGTTCGCGGAGTTTCTGTTGCTGTCGTTGTAGCCATGTGAGACTTCCTCCAGCCACCACCGTTCTAAAAACAAAAAA
Organism: Euborellia annulipes; assembly: GCA_023213315.1. NCBI lineage: Eukaryota > Metazoa > Arthropoda > Insecta > Dermaptera > Anisolabididae > Euborellia > Euborellia annulipes. The sequence continues at coordinate 8,706 of JAKCPI010018180.1, read as the reverse complement.
AAAAAAATTATATTTAATTTTATTAATATAAATAAAAAAAAGATAATTATTTTATCATATTACTATTTTATCAAAGACCAATTAATTTACTTTTAGAGAATATAAACAATTTAAAGTTAAGTCAGACACAATACAATTCATTGTTAGCAACAAAATTGTGAACATAGTAAGGACTGTTGAAAAGCAGTTTTGCCAAACTTTTTTATCGCTGGCATTTCAATTAAAAAAAAAAAAAAAAAAAAAAAAAACAATAATAAAATATCATTTTTGTTTTTTACTTTCTCTTACCCTAGGCCTATATATGAAATATAAATGAATATTTTTTTATAAAAATGTCTGAGTTTTTATAGTTTTGGTTGGTAAAAAGAATGCAAAGAATATCTCTAATTAAACGAAATAATTCAAAAATCGTTCGATTAATTTGCATATAAAATGAGAATGTCCACTAAATCTTTCCAGAACAAATAAAAAAATAAGTCCCAAATAATAAAACGAAAATGGAAGAGAGTCGTCAAATCAGGTTGGAAAAAGTTAAGGATTCTACGTTCCCAGCAATGCGCAAAATGATACATAGGATGTATTCCGAGCACGTCCCTTCGCCATCTTGCAACTCACAAAAGAAAATCGGAATGAATTAACATATCCAAGGGAAAATAAAATTTTTAAATAGTTTAAATTGTAATTAATTATACTAATAAGCAACTAAAATAAATTTAAAAAAGCATTCTCCAGATTGCTTCTAGTTATCTGTCAATGGGAAAGCATTAGTGAAAACGTCCAAGAGGCGGAAACAGTTTGGGTGTGAAACATTTGGTTTTGTCTGAGGCTGACTCAGTCTCTGGCCCAAGACCAACACAAACTGCCCCTTCTCTCGAAATACGCGTTTTACGCTTTTTTTTTTTTTTTTTTTTTTTTATTTATCGACCAACGAGAGATTATGTAAGACAAAACATTTCAAGTCTAGAGCAGACCAGACGAAAAAAAAATAGGTGTGAATCCTAAGCTTATTAATATGATGGGATTTAAAAAAAGATGAAACAAACCAAGAATAGATAGAAATTCAAAGATAGATGGAATGAAAAGCAGCAAATCTCTCGTTGGTCAATTCCTTAGAAATTAAAACAATATTTAACAATTTTATTAATAAGAGTCAAACGGTCTCATGGCCCCCTCATTATAATTAGGCAAAATTAATTTAAAAAAATACTGTACTAGGTGAAATATTTGATAAGTATTTACACACTCTCTACGAAAAAAATATTCTGTCTACGGTCTGGATATATAAATTGTTGCAAAATTTCATATCTTATAATCAAGACTCATAATTGACAATTTTCATTAATCAAAATTCAAGTTGGAGTCTATTTTTCATAAATTTATTTTATAGTTCTCTCTTCTTTTATAAAAAATTATCTCTGGATTAGAGATTATGAAAGGCTGAGCATATTTCAAATTGATAATAATAATAAAAATAATAATATCAATAAAAATCATAACAATCAATTATTTAAGATGTAAATAGTGTCATGCCATGACTTGAGAAGTTTTTTTTTTTTATTAAAAAAAGTTAGAATGAAAACCATTTTAGTTAGATAAGAACATCTGCCAAGTCTCAGGTGTTTGGGAAATATAAATAAAGTTTTTTTTTTTTTTACTTTTTTCATAGTTTTTATTAGTTTTGCTGGAAACATTTTAAATCCACTTCTCTATCGAGAGAAAAAAATTGTTATGAATTTAATAGATCTATATTATAATAAATTTTATCTGGACTCATGTCTTATGTTTTGAGGAAAATTTTCATCTTTTGTTTTGGTGTCAGTATATTAATGATTGTGATGACGAAAATGAACAAGCCTAACCTTATGGGACATAAGGGCTCCCTCTCTATGTCTGTGCCAGGGTTGGAATCAAAATGTGAACCTTGGGTGTAAACAATTTTATTTTCATTCAATTCACTTGGTTAAATCTGAAAATAGATTTTTTCTCAATTTTCCATCCTTTAGATTTCCGCCTAATTTCCTTAATATAGAGATAATTTGTAACATTTCAGACAAGCCCGTCGCTTTTCCTCATTCAATCCTGAGGAAGACATGAGAGAACTCTCCAAGTTCATCTCACGCATTAAATTAACTTAAACAGGTAGAGAAGCAGAAAACCCTGAGATTGAACTTTATCCCCTCTTGTAAATTAACTCGGGCGTTAAGAACCCTAAGCCTCTATTTATAAAAGCCCTCAAGAGGACAAGATGTTTATTATTAAACAACATCCTAGGAGGAATATTAATTTCAACTTTTCCTAAAATAATCGACTTTATTTTTAGTTATGTTCAATTGTTTTTTTTTGTCTGTCGTTTTTTTATTATATCAAATGGCCGGCAGCAAAAGGAAAACAAACACAGGCTGGAGCGGAAGATGCTGCTACTTCATCCCCGTTTGGCACTGGCACAAAAGTCATTGTTTGTTCTGGATCGGTTTTTTTACATAAACTCACAAAGATGACTCATTTCGTGGGACAGTTAAAAAGACAAAGTCAATGAGGTCACCGTGCATTTGCATCTTGTAATAAGTCTAATTTTCTTTAATTTCAACCTGAGGGGTGATAACAAAAAAGTTTAAATTACAAATCACCTTCATGAATAATAAACCTGAGGCTAGATTTGTTTAAAAAAATATTCTAATTAATGTTTGAATATTAATTTCTTAACAAAAAAAATTTGCCCGGTCAATCAACGTTAAAAACATGGGAAATAATAATTAACCATCCTAATTAATTCACGTTTTTTTTTTTTTATAATACTGATTAATTGGATCCAAACACAAATCTCATATTAAATTCAATTAACGGAGATATAAAATAATCAGTGTAGCTTTCTACATTTGATTACTGAAAAACGCGTAATTGATTTTTTTTTCTCATTCTCTTATTTCTTGTATTTTATTTCCATTTCTATTTTGACGGTCCTCTTCATTTAGACGAGTTGCATCAAAGGGTGGGTCTCTTCGTAGCGCTTCATTGAGCACAGAGGAAGGAAGATTAGGCCAATATAAAACTATTGCGAAAGCCAAGGCGGGACACAAACAACTTGTATTTAATAAACAAATAAAAATGACGGGGAGAAGAAAAGAAGCTCAACTGTGTGTTGAGATTTGTATATTTATACAATTTTATTTTTATATAGCCTTGCTAGTTGGTATTCCCTCCAAAGTGCATGTAACATAAACTGCTAGACTGAAGTAGAACACTTTTTTTTAAAGAAAAATTAATAATTTTTTTTTTTTTTTTAATGAATCGTTATATTAATAGATAGATAAAACTTACATTTAAATTCAAAGAACGGGATTTTAATATAATATGTATATTATGAATATGAACCCCACCCATAAAATCTCGCACGGTATATGTTAATAAAAACGGACAAAAAAGAAGTTCAAAGGCTGGCATAGAAAGGAGTGCTAGTTCAAACTCGTGTAACTCAAGTTTGCAAACGATGTACTCACAAGATGCGAGCACGTGAGTATAATGTATTTGAGTTTTACAAAAATGTAAATATAGGTCAGATATATAGGCTAAAAGGGAATCGGCTGTTGGACTAGCAAGCCATCTATTGCAAGAATGCTCAACTAATTTGGCATTTGATTTTTTTTTAAATAAATCATCTAAGCTTATTTTAAAAATTTCTTAATTAATATATGATTAATAATAACAATAAATTCATTTTTAAATTTAAAAAAATTAAAGATTATTGGGGCTGATTGTTTTTTTGTATTTGCTTGTTAACAAAAAAATTAATTACGATAATTTTTTAATAAGTCATTAAAAAAATTATAGCTCGATGCCCCAATAATCTCTTATGAATTTAATTCATTTAAAAAAAAACCGCATTGATAATAATATCCAAGATAGGAAAGAGCATTTGAATGAAAATAGGAAAAAAGAGAGAGAGAGAGATAGAGAGAGAGAGCAGTTAGGGTAGGTCAATCACTGGCGGCAATTCCGCTCCGTAAATGGAAACAAGCCCCGAGTGTTGGAATTCTCTTCTTGTACTGTACTGTATATCTCTAGGTACATCTGGACTGCATCATGGACGGGTACTTGTTGGTACCGTTTGGTCGTTAACCGCCGCCACAATCAGAGAAACATCGGGAAATCAGAAAAATTCTTAGAGAGAAATGATTTTAATTTCTCTCCATTTAGGTAAAAAAATAAAACATGTTTCACTTTGCCGCTATTATTTTTTTTTGTCTGGGAATTTTTTTAAGCTTGTTTCCGAATTTAGAGAGTGAAAATTATAGGATGATTAATTGTTATTTTTTATTAGGAAATTAAATAGATAGAAAATGAATGAAAGCTTTTTCATTGGTGTCACAAATGAAATTTTAAATTACTTTATCTTGCTTATATACGAGTATATAGAAAGAAAGTAATGGATTCATGTCAAAAATTCGATGTCGAGATTTTTATGGATATACACGTTTTGAGGTCCCCTGAACGCAAAAAAGTGTTTTTCGCAGTGGTCTGTCTGTGAACAAAATCCCTCAAGAACGAAAAGAGCTATGAGGTTGAAATTTTATATTTAAGTAAGGTACCCCCCTGAGACGTAACACGAAGCTTTTGAACAAAATCGGCAAAAAAGTACTAGTACTTTACTGATGTAATTTTTCAGTTTTTTTTCGATTTTCTCAAATTTGGTCTAACGATTTTGATTAAAATTCAAAAATTAATTATTTTTTCGATGCTCTTTCAAATGTATATTCTCATTTTGCTCTTGAAATCTTTTGAAGCAGACTCTACTCTTGTAATTCATAGGAAAGATAGGAGAAATGGTTGCAAAATATAAATATTTTCCCCTGCTTATAAATTTTACTTGAATTCTAATATATTTGCGGAAACTAAATAGTCTATAAGTCGACACAAAAAAATCTGGCGTGACAAGCACAGAATAAAAATTTCGATTACCGAAGGTAAGAGAAAGTTTGGGTGCTGTGCGACCTGTCACACCAGATTTTTTATAGCTATAGTAAGGAGACTTTGAAATCCGGGAGCCTTGGGGTCAAATTTTGACTGCACGAATTAGAATATTTTCTTCTATTGTATTTTATTTCAGGTAGACTGATTTAGTCGAGAAGATAAAAATCATTAATCATCCGATAAAATAGGTAGTCGAAGAAACAACAATACAATTAATGAATTATCTGTATGATAAATTAACCAAGTGTTTAAAGTCAAAGCCAAGTGAGAATTAGCACGCAGATTTTATCGAGACATTGAAGATTAAGAATAAAGATCGGGAGAACAAAGACTTTTGTTATGTCTATTTATGTTTGATTAGTAACTAACTAGAAGGGATTTCGACGTGTAAATTTTTAATTAAGAGAGACTTTCTATCTATACGATTCATAGTAATTAAATAGAATATTAAGCTTGAAACTAAGAATCAGATCAGACAATAAAAAATACAGAAAAAGATGGGAAGCCATATACTAGCTAACCAAAAATGAGTTCAATTAAATTTTATTTCATTTTAAAGAGCAAGTAGCAGTGATCTCTATTATTGTATCTCAAATAACTTAGGCATCAAACTCATTAGAGATTTTCAAAATAGAAATATTTTAAATTTTTTATCCTACTAATATACCCATTTTGATCAATTAGAGTTATTAATATTTTTTAAATTAAATTTTTCAGAGAATACAAACTCAAACTTCAAATTGAAAAAGGAAAAATAATCGAAATCAATTTTATTTATGATCGGCTACAACGTTTCGGTTCTAGTTTGGGGCCATCTTCTATTGAATTAATATTATTAATATCCCATCTATAGATGAGAAGTTACAGTTCTAGAAATATCAAGATGTGTAACATTGCCATTACGAGAATGATGAACATATTCGCTCCTAATTTTAAATTATTTTTCATTTCAAGGAGTATTGGCTTAATGTATAATTAATAATGAGGAAAAAGACAGTGAAAAGCAAATAAGGAAAACATTTTTCCGCTTTATTTAATCCGAATGTCGAAGTTTCGGCCGATTCTTCCGGTCATCATCAGGACATACCGTCATCCGGGGTGAGAATGGTCTAAGGGGTGAGAATGGTCGTTTTGCAGGAATAATTGAAATTAAGCGGTAGAATGTTCTGAATTTGTATTTTTGCTATTTTTTTTTGTGGCAATAATGTATATCATGTTTATTCAAGAGGTAGTTGGTTTTGGTAATTTTTTTTTATAAAATATAATAAAAAAAAAAAATCGGAAATTAGGGATATTTGTTCATATTTTGTTAAGTCGGTATAACTTTGGTTGTCAAGTTAGCATAGGCTGGAAGATTATCTTAAAACGTCTCGTGGTGCACGACCAACTTGTTGGTCAACTATTGATAAGTTGCTTATTATTATTAGTAATACAGTTTAATTTATAAAAAAAATTATTTAAAAAATTGTAAAATTCAGTGTTTTTTTGGGGTGAGAATGGTCATCGAAAATCATAACCGAGTTGAGGTGGAAAACGATGAAGGTGCACCTTCCTCAGACCAGAAAAGTTTGTATTAGTAATAATGAGGGGTAAGAAGAGTGTGAAACATTTTATCGGTCAAGTGATAGAGGACAGGGAGGCTACCTACAATGACGACGAAGTCCCTATATTATTCCTAAAAAAAAAGGAGAAAATTTATCTTCCCGGACAAACCTGAGATAGCAGCTGTGGACAGGAAAGATGTCTTAAAAACCCTCTCTACTCCCACCAAAGAGAGAAGAGGATGGATTGTTTATGATAACAGCCAATTTGGAAATGTCACAATTTTTTAATCATTTTTTTCATAGTTTTAAAAATTAAAAATTATTAATATTATATTTTTGAATTATGAACTTTGTTCTTTCTAACCATACTAACTCCGACCAAATCCTCTTTACTTTGGACTTAAAAATAAGCAAGACCATTCTCACCCCAAATACGGGGCGAGTATGGTCACTCTCATATTTTGTTGTCATGCAGATTCCTTAAGACCTAAAAAATTTATAATTCGCAGGGTAAGTAATCAAGAAACTAAGCAATGATCCCACTTAGTTTCGTTATTTTCTGCTAAACGGTGCAAGAGTTATAAATGAAAATATGAATTTTTGACCATTCTCACCCCGTTTGACGGTATATTTGTTTGTCTCGAGGTCTTGTAGGTGCAAACACTCGTCGGTTAATATGACTTTTTTACTCTTGAACCTGAAGAATATTCGCACCTCAGAAGATGCCAAGAGCCCCTCTAAGCTCGAAGCAAACAAATTTAGGTCCTAATAAAGGCCGGAAGAATCGGCCGAAACGTCGACATTGTTATTAAATAAAGCGGAAAAAGAATATTTTTTTCTTTATTTGCTTTCTGCTGCCTTATTAAATTTTCCTCATTATTAATTAAATTATTGCCCGTGACCTATGGCTCAGAGAGAAGACACTAGCTTCTCGCCCCGGGGTCCCGGGTTCGCTTCTCGTCCCAAGCGAGAAAAATTTATTTCATTTGATTTGGCTACAAAATAAATAGGAAGGGGGGCTAAATGGCCTTAGATGCCGAAAAAGAACTTAGAAAAAAAAAAATTAAATTATTTTCCTTTATTAATTATAAGTAGGCCTATATTAATTTCTATTTTATTTAAAGGTTGAATTTAAGAGTTGTAATTTTTAAAGAAAAAAAAAATTGAAAACACGCTTAGGAGGTCGGTCTCCTTAATTGTCATTCAACAAACTCTTCAAAGATGTCCAAAAATGGTTTTTCTTTTGAATGATAAATAAATTTAAGGAAAAAAGACCCAAATATTTGTTTTATGCGTTTAGTGATCTCAACAGAAAAAATTATTAATCTGATTAAGAGAAAAAAATAAACAGTGAAACGCTGAAGCCCAAAAGAGGAGGTCAATCGCCAGGTCGAAGGCCAGGTATCTATCTATCATCGCCTTATATAATAATTTCACCTGGCTGGATTCATAAATATGCGATCAGGGCTGGTGTTGCCATTTCAAGAAAGCGTGGGTCCCTTGCTTATTTGGATACAGTCGACAACCCGACATTTTTTTTTTTTTTTTTTTTTTTTGAATGCGGCTTAATAATTTCCTCGCGTCCTTCGTTCAACTGACCGAGAAGAGCAAAAGCAGACGGGCAAAAAGACGAAAAAATAACAAGGAATGCGAACAGAAGACGCCTTTCAGCCATCAACAGCAATCAAGATGTAATTTCGTATTATCCAATCGGGAATTTAATGTTGTTTTAAAAACTTGCCAGTTAAGTTCTCGTTAAACGAGCAATTTTATGGCTATTTTTTAAGCTTTAAAATAATAAAATTAACAAACTAGATTTTAAAATAATTTATTTGAAGATTTTTGTTTGAGCAAAATCGCAACTTTAGTTTGAGATGAGACTTATAAAAAAAAATCTGGTGTGGATGTCCCACAGTAAACAACTTTCTATTACCTTCCGTAATTGAAAATTGTATTCTGCACATTGTTACACCAAATTTTTTGTGTCGACATATATTTAGTTTCCGACAGTAGCTCAAGATGTAAAATTTACAAACATGGGAAAATATTTATATTTTGTTACCATGGCAACCATTTCTCCTATCTTTCCTATCAAGTACAAGAGTAGCCCGGTGGCCTTCTATACCAAGGGTCACGGGTTCAGATCCCAGACAGTCCGATGATTTTGCCTGGACCCCTAATAGATATATTAATT